>VYZP01046257.1:0-11002 GCA_013400635.1 Hypocryptadius cinnamomeus | reverse complement strand
ACAAAAAAATTCATGTAAAGCACTAATACATTTATAGATGAGAGGAAAAAAAATTGGATAAATATGTAAATACCCTGCCACTAATTAAAACGAGGAATTTACTTTCGTGTTTCAGGGCTGCTACTATGTGACAAGACTTATTAATTAATACAATGCATCAAACAGTGGGGATACCAGTGGAATTTCATCCTACTTGAGAAATACAATACGTAATTTTATCAAGGCTTCTTACATATATATATTTACATAAAGCTGTTGAATAAAGGAATTACTAGAAATAAAACAGAATAAGGGAAAAGTTTTCGTGTTATAATTCTGGAAGCAACATAAGAATGCTTAAGAGTCTTGGATTGCTTCTGATGGCTTAGAAACCTGGTGGTTGCCTCGTTATTCCCTTAAGAAAAAGTTACTGAAATAAGGCTTCACACAAAGAAGAGTGCTTTTTAGAAAACTTGTTATAGGCTTAAAGCATTGTTTAGCAAAATGAAAAATGAGTTGCTTAGACCATATATCCAGCAGACATTGACAAGTCTAATCTTTCTGATTATCTCTTCAATAAATCTTAATTTTAGAAGAAAACTGCCATTTCAAAGTATTTTTTTTTAGCTAGCAGAACAATAAAGAAGATGATGGAATTCCTATTCCATAAATCATATTGCAGAACATATATCCAGCTCAAAAAGTATGTCTTCAGCAATATTTTTCTGATCCTGTTTCAGATGGATGAATCCTTTAAAGACTTTCTTATATCTTGTAATAATCTGATGGTTTGCCTGTGTGTTCAATAATTCCTATCAATACTCATACCTCTCAGACCTGGTCTTTTTTGCCTGAACATTTGTGATACTTTGTTTTTATGAAAAAGTCCAGGGCATGACTTAACTGTCTGTTACCTACCATAACTCATGCTGGAAAACCTGTAGATGAGACTATAGCTGCATCTTAAATGCCTTTATTACTGTTTTCTTGACATTTTCAGCCTAGGATGAAGTCCAGTGTAACCACACTGTTGGAGATATCACTCTTATTTACCTCATTTTGAGGGCAGTTGCTGACATTATTTCTTCAGCCTCACACATACCACAGTAATGAAACAGCCTCTTATTTTCTTTCTGCATTAAAAACCACCAAAAGCAAACAAATAAATCATGAAAAATTCATGAAGTAGTTTACACAAAAATACAATCGTTGCAGTACCAGGATTTTTTCAGTGTGAATGGGTTCGAGTTGTTTACCTAGTCCGAGTCCTTGTCTTACTTGCATCACATGTTTGAGCACTCACAGGTAAAAATTTAAGATTTGAATATCTTTGAAGTAGCTGTATCTTGTGACCATTTAGTAAATAAAAAACCACCCAAAAGAATCAAGGTATCTTCACAGCACTCAAAGTGACACCATGACCAGATCTGGCTAACAAAATGTCAGCCAATGTACTTAAATAGTGCATTTTCCTTCTTTTCTTACTTGAAATTATTTTAACACTAATATTCTGCTGTACATTAGACTAGATTTCTGATAAATATTGCCTGGATATCAAGATTGCTTGTATACCCCCTTTAATTACCTATTATCTAATGGACATTAACCTTACATGGAATTTAATGAATACTCTGGGGGAACTGATCCTTTGGAGCAGGACTGATGATGTAAAAAGTATGGTTGTAGCTTAACTATACTTTTGGATTACTCCTATATTTGTCTGAAACTGCTTTGTATGATTTATTCAATTCTAAGATTTAAGACAAGAAAAGAAAATTCCTTAGTCTTTAGTAGAAATGTGGAAATCACCTTTGGCTTGCATTCAAGTTGGCAGGTTAATAAGTATTAAAGCTAAAGAAAAAAATAAGAATTCTGATTTAATAAATTCTAAATGGCATAGCATCTTTACACCTGCGTTTTGTCCTGTGCCTTGAGAAATATTGATATGACATATTATGTAGGGTTATTTTGTACTGTCAACTTTTAAAATATACTGGTTTGTGACATATTATGTCCATGTAAAAATGTGATAGCTTTGAATCAAAAAACTACTTAAGAATATAGTTTGATTCTGATGGTACACCTAGCTTCAATGTTACTATTTTGGATGTAAAATTATTTTATAATTTTTTTTAAAGGCACAGTTTTGTAACAAATACATGCATTTTGTAATAAATAAATGCAAGAATCATTTCTATTTATGCTTAACTCTAAACTGAAGAGTCAAAGCCAATCTTTTTTTACAAATAATAGCATGCCTCATGCATCCTAGCAGCACAACCTAAGAAACTCTTAATAATGGAAATGACAATAAATAAATGTCAGCTTGCATACTTAGGAGAGGAGACTGGTAAATCTCAGTGCAAAAACATTCAACTTGGTACTGTACCAGAGAGACTATACCTTTGAGAAGGTATCTGCAACATCACAGTGTTGGTGTTGCAGTTCTTCAAGAGTGCAAATTGTAAGGGAATTTTAAGTGTTCTGACTGTTTGAAAGTTCTTCCTCAATCTCATTTAAATGAACTTATCTGCATTTTCACATTATATTGCCTGAATACTATTTTTCTGTAATATCTGTTTATATGCTGTTTGCTTAACCTTTTTATTTGCTTTATAAACATAAAAAAAAAAAAATAAAACACACTTTTAATTTCCTCTTTTTGTCTTCTGTAATACTCTCTCTCTATTTCTCATCTGTATGGTACCTATGCATACAATTTGCAACTGCCTTTTTCTATACAAACAAATCATTATTAATATAAATGAGCTCAGATTGACTCAGATACAAGAGGGGCTGGAGAGTGATGGCTGATGCAAACAGGAAAGGGGATTAGCATTGTTCATGCTGCATGATGAATTGCACTACATCATGCCTTAAAACAATGAATTGTCCTTCAGGACATCAAAGACATTAGCAAACAACATGATGGCAAATATACAGTCTTTTATCTGATGGAGACAGTATTTCTCACAGAAGATGCTGAAGCTGGAGGAGCACCAGCAGGATTTTTGGAATCTGGCTGCATGGAGGCAGAGCAGCTGCTTGGTCTGTGAGACATACTGCCTGAAGTAAACCCTTCACAGTGAGATCTCTTGCTGCCTTTTTTTTTGAACTTTTGTGTTTTAATGATCATCATCATCATCATCACTGTCTTCCTCAGATGAGTGAAGGTCCAATCAAGTCAGTCAAGGGTGGAGATTGGAAAAAAAAGCAGTAATTGTCTAGTGCCAGTCTCACAGATGAAGCCCCTTGAGCCTCACTGGCAATGTCACAGCACTAGCATGTGCTAGTCCACAAACACTGGGCCTTTGGTTTGTTGACAATATTTTCTACTGCTATGTCAGTTGTCTTGTCTTAAATAATATTTTCTTCATATGCAAGACGGTATTTAGCAAAATGGACTATGCTACTACAACAGCTTGCCTTTAAAGTATTTTTTCTTGGAGTTATTTTATTAAATTTCCTTTTTATGAGTATATCACACTGCATGAATGTTGCAAATTGCATTTGTATTGATGAATAGCTGATGAGCAAATTTAATTGGCAAAATGCACCTCCAGCACAAATGCAAGAATAGAATAAAGCAAACAGAGTCTATCACCTTTAACTACTGTTTCCAGTGATCTGGTGGCCTGTTTACAGGAAAAATACTTGTGTTATTACCTCACAGTCAATCAGGGGCATTGCACAGCAGCTCTAATTGTATCTCTCTCACCATTATGGAGAGTTCAAGCACCTTCATTTTTATTTTTACATGCTACGATGGACTTGTTCATCAGTGGGTGTTCAGAACTTTGTCAGAAATTTAAGTTCACATGCAAATGTAGGGAATCAAGACTTCACACGATGAGAAATGTAAGACATAGTTGTAAGTGCACAGTTTTCACTTTACATAAAAATAGTGCCCAGCACCCTACAACAATTTTAAACCTTCTTCCTTTATTTCTTCTGAACAGATAATTAACTTTGGTGTTAGGCAATTTTTTGCCCAATCAAAAATAATCATCTCAATCAGCTCTAGTGGCATTATGTTTGAAATAGGAATATTTTGCTTGATCAACTACAGGGTATTAAAAACTACATTTCCTGCTAGGATAGACTGCATTAGTTCTTGCTCACTTGCTTAATTTCAAGGGAAACTCTAAGGAAACAGGCACTGATTTTCATTTAGTTGGAATGCCAATATTTGCAACTCTGTACTATTTAAACATTTCAAATTTTGGCAGTAATTTTCAAACTTACATAATGACTTATGTTTTTTAAGACAGATATTGAATATTTTTTCATGTTGTTCTGTCTCTGACAGGGGATTTTTTTTAGGTGAATGCATACTTTCAGAAATGTTTGAAATGTTTGAAATGTGATTGAGTTGTACTTTAAAAAATTTCAAAGTTCTCTCAAATAAGTCTTATTTGTCATATGCATACCAAACCCACAAAGAATGACAAAAATTACCATGTTGAATCCCTGTAATGCACAATCTACTCCAATACTTGTCCTGCAGCTCCTATGTTTAATACTCAAACCTTCTTCTCCATTATGGATATCTCTTTGGATTGAGGAATCCAGGGTTGGTCCTGACTTTCCTCCTCTGCTTTGAAGTCATTTACTTTTATCTCTCTTGCCTGAGACAGCTGTTCCATTTCACTGATAGATGTTATGTCACCTTACAGCTATCTTGGGCTTCTTTCACTTTATGAAGGCTGTTTTCATCTACACATTTTCATTTCAACTCTTGTCTTCTTATATAAATGATGAGCTCTTTAAAAGCATACTACTGTAATCTGCTGGCACAGATCAAGAAGTGTCTGCAATCCACAAATGAAACTGGTGTGTGGGTTGTGGTTATCTCAACTCTATTCTATTCTAGGCATCAGAATCATAAACTTTGACATTTCACAGAGGAAATAAAATGGTCTTGTATTTTATCTGGCATAACTATACCCTCATTTGTTTCAATTGCCTCAAATTACACTGGCAACATATTCTGTTTGTAGCAAGGCCAGTTATATCAAAGATAATAATAAAAATATGTTTGCTTCAGACTGAACTGCATTTTCAATTTAGTTGCTTTCCAAAATAGAGCAGCAGTAGATGTAGTATATTAATCTGCACAATTTAAGCTTTAATGGGCTAGGAAACATGCTTTTACATTAATATGATTTAAATCTAAAATACAGCAGTTCTATTAAAAATAAATCAACTTCTGCATGGATGTCTGAATAACCAAAGTTTTTTTACAACTAGCACTGCTTTTTCTTTTCTCTAAAAGGCAAAGGCAATCCTGAAGAGGCTGACACAGGAATTTCAAGCTGCAGTGAATAATGAAAACCATATATAACAGATGAGGCATAAAGCAAGTGCTCTAAGTTTCCTTAACATTTTTCTTTTAAAAAAAAATATAAAGCAAACAACGTGAATTAGGGGGATTTTCCTTTCTAACACCATGGTGTTGGTGCTCATGTAGATGCCCAGCTCGGTGTAGGGCCGGTCCGCAGCTGCCATGCTCGGCGTACGCGCATGTCTCCTGCTCTGTGTCTGCGCAAGTGCCTTCCTACATGGCCTTTCATTTCCTCGGTTTTCCCCTCTCCTTGCCGAAGATCCAGTTTGAACCTGCTTGTTTTCTTGGTCTGCTGTAGTTACAGGTCTTTTCCTTTCTGCAGGGGAATGAAAGCTTTTCCAAGGGCCGTGGCAGAAACCTGAAGAGCAGTGATCCCCTTCACCAGGTTGCCAAAATCATGGGTGACAGAGAAGAGCGTAAGCAAGAACAACAGGAGAGAGGAGAGCAAATATGAACTGGGCACTGGAGTTTCATTTTGGAAACTTCATACATTTTCATAACTTTTTTTTTGTATGGCTTTTGTGAAGATACAAATAGGAAAATTGCTGCTGTGGTGAATAGTGCAAAGCAGTGAAAGATAACGGTGGGACTTGGTTTCCAGCAATCAATGGAAAAAAACAGGCTGGAAGCTTATCTTAATTTGGCACTGATTGTTAACTGCATGCATCAGAGAAACTAAAGAAATATTGAACTTCATTTTATGAACACAAATCTACTCTTTATTAACATCACTGCATGGGGAAGTAGAACAGTGAAATGCTGATGTTGATGTAGTGGTATATTTTTGGTAACTTATTGGAGGGTTATTTTTCTACTTCAGTAATAAATAAATTTATTATATAATTTATTATTATTTAAATTAAGCTCATAAGAACAGACACGTATTTTATGAGAGCAGCTTTTATTAATATATAAATTATATTGAAATTTTTTCCTTTCATATGGGCTTCTTAAAAGTGGCTGTTTTAGAGTGCTTTGCCTTTACTGAGCCTTAAGCACTTGTCTTCCACTTCTAGAGTGTGATGAATGTAGCTGTGGCCTGAAGTATACCTAAGTATGCTCTAAGTGGATATGACAATCTCTAAATATTCAATAAGAATCTTCATTATAAAACTCTAAAGGAAAAAAAAAAAGATGTTAAGACAACAATGCTGAGATTATAAAGCCAAGTATTTGCAAGTAAAGACACTCCAGTGTGCAGTGGGATTTATCCCCCTTTCAGCTGTTAGTCACTTATTAAGCAATTCAGTAGTCACCTTTTCTAACAGTCATTAGTGATGTTGTGATATATTGCTTTAGCAGTCTCTGGAAATTAAAACAATTAGTAATAAATGGAACACAGTTCAGTCATGCACACTGCTAATATTAATTCTAGAAATTTAGCCAATTGTTCAACTAAAGTGATTGTGGTTTTGCACCTGAATTAGGTACCATTTTAACCACAAGAAAGAAAAGAGATTCAATTAAGGAATATTCAGTAATCAGGAGACTATCTTGGTTCTGAATGTGGATCTGAGGCTTTGTACCAAGAGCAACCAAAGGAAAAAAACTGTTCACAAAGTGTTCACTTCTAGCAGCTAATGAAAGATCTATGTTATGTTCAGGACATTGAGACTGTTCTAAAATTCTTATGAATATGACTTTTTAATATTTAGTCTCTAAATTTAACCATTAGATAACCTTTTCATTTTCAGAAGCATTAAATCATTAGGAGCTCCCTTGCCAGGACCTGGCACTAAAATTCTTCAGAAACAGTGTGGCAATAATCGTCACTGATGAGAAAACAGGATTTCCAAGTTATCTTCTGGCTACTCAGTTACTGTGAGCATCTTGAAGAGATGTAAATCCAGTCATTTGGTCTCCAGCCCAGGCGGGCTAAGCCCTGGGAAAGGAGTCTACATGGGACATATTTCTGATTAGGTTGTTAAACAAGAAATGCTAGAAGTGGCCTGTAGTTGTGTTTATAGTTTTTTAAATCCTGTTCCTTCACTCCTTGCATGGATTAGAGCTGGGAAATAATGGAAGAGTTGAGACTTCTCTTTTCTGCTACTTTCTGCTAATACATTTATCATGTTTTAGTTATATGACTGCTATCCCTACTCTGGAAATTCTTTATTATAAGACAAAGAACATACGAACAGGTAATCAATTTCTTCTTGATGACCCTTTGTGGTAAATGACAGCTATTTTAAATGTTACATGTAAATGAATGTGCAGAAATAAGTGGGAGGCTTAGGATTTTCATAGGTAAAAATATGGGAAGGACTTACTCTGAAAATCAAAGAAACAGGGTTTATTTTATAACAAATGTGATAAAAGAAATTATTTAGACTGGGACAGGGTGTTTTCTAATGAAGCCTCATTAGCAGTGTATTACATAACCACACTGAGATTGAGGATCCAGTCCTACAAGTGACTGAGCAGTGATAATTAATCTGCATTTTCTCTGGCTCAGGCCAATTGTTTTCTTAGGCAATAATTAATGAAAGATCTATTTAGGACTCATGAGGTTTTAATATAACAATGAGTAGGTATTCCACCTTAGGGTGTAGCACAGATGACTAAAATTAATTTGCTTTAACAGACAGCACCTAGTCTCAATAAAATAATTTCAAATGGAATTACATTTTAGCCTATGCATTTAGAGAGCTCCTTACACTTTCATAGGATGCCAGATAACTACAATGTTTCCAGTGACATCTATCAGCTTTGGATTAAGACTGTTGGATCAGCAGTTATTCTCTTTATCTGTGTTTGGGGCATAAAATGATGGCTGAACATAGCACAACATTTTAGTTGCTTAAAAGCTCAATGCATGCTTAACATTAGTCACAAAATTTACATGGGAAAATTTTTTGTTTGTTTGTGGCAGGATAATTTCCTGCAGCATAGTTTTCTTTGTCTCTTGGAATATACTAATGCTATCCAGTTAATTTTTGTCATTAAACCCCAAAGCTTTTACTGAAAGGAAAAAATTATAATTCTATCCCTTACACAAAATTGAAAATTTGCAAACCTAAGATTAGGTAGAACACATTAGCATGTGCACAAGTACTTAATTACATTAGTGATGCAAATGTTTTGCAATACTGTGGTTTTGTAAACAAAATAATCTTGTTATTATGGAGAATTTGCAATGTGAAGGAGGCTCAGACGCTATGAGAACTGAAACACACTACCATGTTTAATGTCTGAAACAAAGGTTTCTTAAAAATCCATTGAATTCCCAAAACAGTATTTTTAAAGAATCACTGTTTATTTTTGCATGGTAAATTTTGTAAAAAATCTGTTTAATTTTATTCTTGTTTTGTATGGATTGCTTCAACTTCAGTTGAATAATTACTTCAACAGTAATATATTCAACTGTAGCAATTTTTCCCCAGCTAAGCTTCAGGATATTCTAAATCCCCACCAATCAAAGCCACGTGCAAATAGAGGAATAATTTCACACCTTCAACAATACAACTAAGGATATGTACTCTTACATTTACTTTGCAAAATATTAGAAAATAAATTATGTGACATGAAGTATGCTGCAATGAATAGCTATAATTTTAGGAAATAGGGGATCATTTCACATTTACACCTGGTAGATTGTAGTCTGCATCTTGAAAATTGATGCATACCTGTGTAAAATATTGACATTATTTTCTATTAGGGTGAAGGTGTTTACTAAGTTTCTTATCTTAACATTAAGGTGTTGATTATAATTTGTTATCAGTAACAATTTTTTTCCTTTCCTTTCTTTGGCCATATTTCCTGAAAATCTCCATATTTTTCATTGAATTCCATGGGAATCTGAGCTGAACAAAGGTAACAGATTTAACTGAAAAAATACTTTTATTGCTCAAATGCAAGTAATTTTGCTTGATTATCAAAAGAGAGAATCTGAATGTAATTTTTCTTTGGTGACCTTTAAAGCTCAGCATGGTTTTTTGCCAGAGGCATCCATCCCAGTTTCACAGCTATCAATACCCTTTTGCCAGGACACAGCGAGGGCCGGCTGCTCCCTGAGGTACAGGGAGCCAGAGCAAGTCATGATGTGAGAGGCATTTGTGCTGTGGAACATGAAAGACTGTGGGGAGAATGATTTAAAATTAGTTAGACTGCAAAATCACATTCATGGAAATTGGGGTGCACTAAGATATTTTAGCTACTTCTGTTAGCCTCAATCCCCTTCCCTGTGTGAACAAGTTGTGCATGGAAGAAGGACAAAGTATTATGTAAAAATAATATAAAATTGATTAAGCCATCATTAGATTTTTACATAAAGAAGCAGAAAATGCACATTCAGCAATTTTTAAACATGAAACAGTGATTTTGAAAACTAAACCTTCATTGTTTACAGCAGAACTTAAAGCATTTTTTTAGTTTCTTTAAAAGGAAAGACTTCAAACCACTGCACAATCCTATTTTTCCTCATTTGGCTGTGAGCTTGAAAGCTGTGGCCCATTTGGGCTGAGTTTCAGCATTTCAACCATGTGCTAAGTGAAAGCTAGTATTTCACTGCATTTTTGCAGGAAATATGTTAGGATGCCTAAAACCTTAATTAGCACCTTTTATCACTTTAAATCTAAAAAAAGTGATTTTTTTCTGAAGGGATGATAAGCCTGGGTTTGTGTCCAGAAACTCTGTAGAACTTCCAGCCGTTCATCTCTGGTATAGCATATCACGAGGGGACCAGTTCTGGAACATTTATTGGGAAGATAGCCTAAAGTTTTATGAGGAGTCCAGCCATTGTGGGACAAACCCTGATTTTAACCATGTTCAATAAATAAAGAAATAAATACAGCTAAGATTGTTATTTCAAAGCAATCTCATTTTTTTTCTTTTTCCCCCGTGGATTTTCTCTTTGCTTTCTTGGTATTTTCATGTTGCATCAAAGGAGGCAGAAGATATAAAAAGGCCATAGAACATTTTATAATGGAAAAAGTTAACCTAAGGTTCTCTTGCTCCAAGTTTCCTTATATGTTTCCATACATGTAGCTGTAGATGCACCTATATTTATACCATCTATATCTATATATAGACATACATATATGCACATATGCAGTGCCAGATCCTTGGCAGATGAAAACAAAAGTTGTACCAATCTGATTTGTCACAGGATGAGTATGTGTCTGGTAAGGACATATACAGGGTCATGAGTATAAATAATAAAAGTTAAACAATACTCTTCAATTTCTGCATTAAAATGTAAATATAAATGTGCATTTGTATAGAATGCAGACATATATAAATATGTATATATACAAATATTCAAGAGACTGTTTTGCAGCTATCTGTCCATTTATCTATGTAATTTCAAACAATCCTGTAATACTGTGATGCTTTACTACCGTGAAACTCATTTCATATTCCATCAGTCCCTCTGAAAATGATGAAGTGAGATAATTTACCCCATTCTTGTTAATGGGCTGGACTTTTTATTCTTGCTACAACAAAATGAGAGAATATCTTGGCAAACTCATATCCATTACAGCAACATATGTACTGCAGTGATACTAGTCAGATCATATTTAATATTTGTGCTAATAAAGAAAAATATTCTGTAACTTGACAAAGTCTGAAATGAGAAAAGTTGGTGTATTTTCTTTCTGTTCTGCAAAGGCTCAGGTTCTGACTGAAAGTGAGCCTGACCTCCAAATTTCATATATTTTTATAAATACTGCAAAGTTC
>VYZP01046241.1:1205-21813 GCA_013400635.1 Hypocryptadius cinnamomeus | reverse complement strand
GAAACAGCCTAGTTCAAGTAATTCAGACAACAATAGGACACAGACCAAGGGTTCCATGTTCACAGCCAGCCACAGGAAAGGACCTAGATAAACTCAGGTTCTGGAGGAACACGTGGCATTCTGCTCTCCATCATGCTGTACACACCCATATTACAAGGGACAGATATGCTGAGTACCTGGAGACATCTGGCTATCCTGAGAGTGCCATGGGAAGACAGAGAAAAACAGTAGACATTCTGGCAGCAAGAAATGGCTCCTCTCCAGAATAATCAGGACTGGGACCTATGCACAACAGCAAAATATGATGGAGATCTTGTGGGAGGGAGTCTGAGATGGCCATGGGTTCAGGCACACTTAAAGTCTTCCACAGAGATGGTGATAACTCCTAATTGCTACATGCAGATGTAAATGTAAGTTCATTGGTATCAAGATAAAACTGCATCACGCTGGCTTTCACTCACCAGTTCATTGAACAACACTACTCTTTCCTTCATAAAGCTCAAGAAGGAGCCTTTCCTGCACTCATTATCCCTAGTCAAATAGAGTAGAATGCGCAATTTTTCATTTTGTTGAAGTGAAGCCCAGATTGAAACTGTTGTCTGAGTAAGTACAGACAATGTGCAGAACATGAGTAACCCCGCTGAGATTAGAACAGACCCACTGTTTCTTAAATGAATGTAGTTAGTGGAAAATATAGCTCATTTTCTTAATGTTACATTTCATTTTGTGCTTTGCATTGATCTAACCAACTCAGACTTTGCTGAGCCTGCAGAAAAAATAAATCTCTTCTGCATATGGCCACTGTTTGTGAAGACATTCATTAAAACTGCATCATGCAGAGCTCCTTATAGGAGCAGTTCCAGAGAAACCTGATGTTGTGCAGCTGAAAGATTAAGCTCCCCCTCAGCTAAGTGTGAAGTTCTTACATGTGGCAGTGTGATAGCACTTATTGGGACTTCCTTGCCTCAAGCCTGAATATCATCAGTCTTAAAAAAAAGCACTATTCCTGTAACTTGAAACTGATTTTGTTGTCACTTATCTCAGTTTTGCACAGGTACATTCCCAGTAAAGATAGTTATTTTTTCTGACACATGAAAGAAGAAACATTATTGTATATACCAGCTCAACAAATCAGCTGTTCAACAGTTCTGTTTAAGTTGAATCAACTTTCATGAGAAATGTTTTGAATCAGATTGGCATATATTTTATCAATATAAACTGTTAAAACAATTTTCAAGCACTTGTGCTGGCCTAACAATGTAGGTAAAAACATGGCATAATACTATCAAGTATGCTATATCAGTTTATGATTTCACCTTTATGCCAGCCAAGGAGCAGTTTCTTTTGGAAATAAACAGCCATTAATAAGGACTTCACCATAATTGTTATGCTCTCTGTGGAAGGATGAAGAGATAAGGGAGCTCAAACACCTTTTACAGTTTAATCATTTTGAATATCTCTTGCATTACTGTAATAGAAGAGGCAGAAAGTTGGGATGAGAAAAATGTATGTGTAATGTTTTTCTTCAGACAGCTCATAAACTCATTTTCTTGCTCCCTGCTCATGACAAAATGCCCAGCTGGCAACTTAAATTCTGATTTATAGGAAAGGTCAGTTAAGCAGGCATTTTGCTAAATATCAAAATATCTCTTCATGTGTTTTTTCTGTCTAGCTCAAGGAAGTTGGAAGCTTAAACATCAGAAAAGCTTACAGACTAAGGCATTGGTACCAATTTTAATCATTATCACTCACAGCAATTTTTCTTCCCAGTATTGAATAGTTTATGGACCACAGGTAAGGTTATAAATGTACAGCTGTTCTGCATTTGCGGCAATACTTTTCTTATAGACAAATTAGTAGACAAATATCCCAGCTTCCTCTATTGCATGACTGCTGTACTGCCAGGGAAACAGTGCAGAGGAGAGAAAATGCATTGAGAATGACCCTGCAGTCCCTACCAAACCTTAGCATTTCCCCTGAGGTCAGCATGAATTTTACATCAAGACTAACTCATTTAGAAATACCAGACATCACATGTCTAACTTTCAAAATAGCAGGTTTTAAAACTATTCTTTAAAGGATGGCAGAAATATTATTTGATGGTAGTTTATTTTCCAAGTGTAAAGAGTAGGAATAGTCTCCTGTGTGACAGAAAAGAGGTAAAAACCCAACCAAATCATAAAGTCGCTACAGGATCCACAAAGCAAGTGAGGAAACTTTATTAAATAAATACTTGTGGAAACCTGTGTGTTTATCCAATGATATGAAATAAATGTAGCAGAAGTAGTGACATGAACATTTGATTAAGTAGACATTAACAAGAACACAAAGTATAAACAAAAGGAGATAAAAGCTTGGTAATAGCCCAGAAGGAAATTGCTGAAGTGTCCAGAAGTAACACACCATAACCCTTTCTATATTAAAATAGTATATCACACCTGACAACAGACCAAGGAAAGAGAGAATCACAGGAAATGGTTTTTCAGATTTGTTCTTGGTTTTTTGCAACTTTCTGTGGCATGTTGGAAACATTTCATGCAAGAATGTTCATCCTGAAATTTAAACTAGGGAAAAGGATCATACCTTTATTTAACCAAAATCTAGGTTCTCCCCTGAACCGTGTCAACACCATTCTAACTCCAATGTAGATGGCATGTCACTGAGCTTAAAAAGTAGTGTATATATATATAGTCTAAAACAGAAAATAACTTGAGGAGGAGCACACCCGAGATGATTAATTTTTCCACTTGAGAGTCTGGATGTTATTCTAGAGCCATGAACACATAATGATTGAAGAATTTTATAAGAACTTCACTCATCTGGCAGAGCAATGATGATGCTTTTTAAAGGTCTCATCTGAAAGACCCTGCACTAAGCTTCACACTAATCCTTTTCTCTTTTGAAGTAATCTGAGCTGAACCCACTAAAATGTCAATGTGAAGTCCAAAAAGTGCAGACATATTTTTGAACAGAAAGCACAACAAAATCTAAGTAATGTATAAGCTTTTATTTGAATCTCATCTGCACTGTTTTATAAAATTACTTTAAAAAAACAGGTCATTATCTCAGAATTTTATTCACAAAGCAGCTATAGTTGTACACAAAGGGGAAAAAAAAAAAGAAAAAAATCCAAATGCCTGACCACAACTTGTGTTGCAGGAAGTCAGTGGGAATATTGTGTAAACTGCTCAGTCATCAACATTCCCAACACATCTCAGATCAGTCACTGACTCCTTAAAGACGGAGTTTCAGACTGTGATCACTACTCAGAGCTTAGTTATTCATCAGAAAGAAAGACATTTGGGAGGAAAATCCAGAATATAATATCTGCTGTCTCCATATTGCTCCGGAAAAGCCCACCAAAAAGGCTTTTCCTGGTCTGAGATAACTGCCTAAAAAGCTCTCCTATGTCTTTTCCACACCAGCTGGGCAGAACACAGGATGTGGGAGGAGAGGCATCAGCTGTCTAATGGAGCTGCAGCACCCCCAAGAAGCAGGATCATGTAAACCACGCTGAAGTTATATTCACCTCCATATTTGCAGGCTTGCATTGAACCCCTCCCAGCTGGAGCAGGATAAAGGAGATTTTGTTATTCCAGTCTTTAGTTTAAGGACAAAATATCTTTACAATCCCATCAATTTACCCTAGACCTACCTTTTCCTTTAGAAACTGTGTTGGTTACAGACATATACAGCTACCATTAAAGAGCATATTAATCTGGAGATTTCAAACACTGAATATAAAATGAGGTTAAGAGTTGAAGGTGGGGACATTCTTCAGCTTTGCTTGTTTTTTTCTAGTCTTTAATCTTCTTGTTTAAAAAATGAAAAATATTGAAAGAAATGTCTCTGATAGTAATAATATTTATAATTACAAGAACAAATAACAGAAAATATTAATATGAGAGAGAATGGACAATTAACATCCATTTTGTTCTAAAAGCAGAATCCTCGAGGTTCTAAAATGGTCCAAGTTTCCTAAATGAAGTGTTTGTAAACTTCCTTAGGTCTTTCTTTGCTCAAGATATCTGTGAAAACCTAATTCAAAACATATCTGAAATCTCTTTTAGTATTCACCATTAAGTCTATAACAAAGTTGCATTTTAATCTGTTTGATGACTTCTGTAATTTTCAGACTTCAATCCTTTACCTTATTTCAAACTGGCCAGCTGCAAATTTGCCACATATTATTTTTAATATCACATAAAAAGAAAAATTTTCTTAAAAAAAAAAAGCCATGAAATAAAGATTCAGCTCAAAATAAGTCTAAGAAAATACTCCCTATGAATACATGTGAACAGCTCTAAGAAATTTCAATCCAAAATTATTTTTATACCCCAAGTTTTCAAAGCACTTTCACAAAGTCTGGGACACATGGTTTTCCCAGTTTATGTTTTACATAACAGCAGTGACCAGGGTAGGGTCAGAAAAGCATTCTGAAGTGTCCATCTCTTCATTGTTTCTCCTGCAATTACTCTCAATTGAATAATCTTCTAAAAAACAGTGGGTCAGGAGTTCATCCTCTAGATTAACTGTGTCTAATAAAAGGTCTTAGTCATGAATACAATTTTAATTGTTGCCAAAATTAAACAAAAATATGAGACCGAGCGCTGCTGTTCTGTTTCCCAGCAGTTGGATCAAACACTTGCTCCACAGTTTTCTTGCTTCCTCACACAGAGTACATTCCATACACATCTACGGCAAAACTCTCAGTTAGCGACTTTATGTCTCAGCAAAATAGAACTGCAAGAGTGTGAGACAGATGAGATGGATTTTACTCCAAAGGGTTTTTAAGGCTTGTGTTTGAACTAGAAAACAAAAATTGCATGACATTTGAGGGATTTAACAGACATAAATCCCAAGGCAGCAGTTCAGGGCAATGTGTTAATTTGACTGGCAATTTTAAAAGCAGTTAAATGGCAATATGAATTAAATGCCATTGAACTGGAAGGGCAAATGGGCCTAAAAGATTCAATATTCTTTGGGGAAGGAGTTGTCCCTCCACTATGTAGTACAATAACAATCTTTCAATTTAAAGGCAGAGAGTGATAGTTCAATTACTTTGCACTTTTCTCTTGCTTTTACTAGCTGAAAAGTGATTATTAGAGGATTTGTGGGGTCTGAATTTTGTCTTCTCCTCTACTGTATGAATAATAGACTCGATTTTCCTTTTACAATGTAATGCTACAGGCCTGAGTATTGCTGCTGATATGAGTCAAGTGTGAGCCATGCTGGTTTACACTTGCTGAGTCCTCATGCTGGGTTTTGTAAGAGTTTGATAGCAGGTGGGGCTACAGGGGCAGTTTGTGTGAGAAGCTGCAAGAAGCTTACCCTTTGTCCAACACAGCCAACAGTGTCAGCCAGCTCCAAGATGGGCCAAGCACTATCCAAGTCTGAGCCCACCAGGAATGTTGGCAGCACCTCTGGAACAACGTAGTTAAGGTGGGGGAAAGCTTACAGAACTTTTGCTTGTTGCAATTGCAGACAGAGAAGAGAGAAGTAAAAATATGTGAGAAAAACAGCTCTGCAGGCACCAAGGTCAGAAGCAGGGGCAGGGGGTTCTCCAGATTCCCCTGCAGCCCGTGGTGCAGACCGTGAGGCCACTGTGTCCCCAGGGAGGTCCTTCAGGGAGCAGAGATCCATCTGCAGCCCAGGGAGGACCCCACACTGGAGCAGATGAACTCCCAAGAGACACTGTGATTCTGTGGGAAGACCTGCTGGAGCAAGCCCCTGTCAGAACCTGTGGATCCTTGGAGAGAAGAGCCCACATTGGGCTCTGTCAGCAGGTATGCTGACAGGACTCATGACACCATGGAGAATCCACAATGGAGCAGTCTGTTCCAAAAGGACTGCAAATTCCACCAGTACCTTTCCTGATTATCTAAAATCTTGTACTTGTTCTAAAAAGCATTACTGGTCTGGAAAGAACCAGCAAGAAATATGCATTATCAAATTTGTAGGTTATACCATGCTAGAAGCAGCCAGATTTGAAAAATCAGAGAGTTAGGCTATAGATTGTCTCCTGGGGCGCAGGTAAGTAACAAGGTACACACATGGATCCCTCCCAAGACATGGTTCCTCAGCATAAGCACTCTGGTGTTATGTACCGGGGCATAGACTCCTGAGAATAAGAACAGTGATAGCATCTATAAATCTGCATTCCTGAAGCTGACTGCAGTACCCAGGAGCACCATCTTCCAGAGATGATACTTCAGAGAATAAGTGAGAAACATAGCAGATGCTTAAATCAAAGGGTATTTCAGCAACATACCTTCTATCCAAGAAAATGAGGTCTAACCTTGGCTGGAAAATTATCTGAGGATATTTTTTGAGCTAAACCTGCTTTGCAAAAATTAATTCTAGTTAAAACAAATTACTTTTCATGCATCTGTAACTAAATTAAATTCTTTAGGTCGCTACAAATGCAGCCTAGAACACAATGCAAGTTAAAGAATAACTTATTTCCCAATTATGTTGGAGGAAGATGGACAGCTTTCAAATATTGCTAAAAATGTTGTTCAATTCCCACAGTGAAAATTTGTTCCTTTATTGGGCATAGTTAGAAATATTTCTTCCAGATAACTCGCAAGAAATATAATTTACATACCTATTTGGGTTTTTTGGTAAACAAACTTTAAAATTTGTTTCCTTTTTCTCAGAATGCAGTACCCCACTCTTAGCACCTGTGCAGTGCTACTAACAAGGGTCCATTGTGTTTAAATCTCCATTTTTGCTCCTACCTGAGCCTTTCTGAAAATGGGAGACATGTTACCTGAACAGTATATTCCTCACACATTTTTGCAAAACCTAGGAAATAAAATACTGTGTCTTAAAGCGGGGAGAAAGGAGAAGATAAACAAATTTTTGAGTTGTTTTTTTCCTCCCTTAACTGCAATGGACTTCTTAATACTTCCTGAGAGCATGGGTGGGATGGGTACAATTTCTCATGAAGCTCATCTTCATTAAGTAAGTTTCTCATAGTTCAATTTCTTTAGTGGTCATGGAAACAACTAGTTCTTTTTCTATATGAAAACAGTGCTCAATGAAAACAGGTAGAAAGAAAAAACTGTATGACAACCTACAGGTCTTTGATGGCTTCCCCCTCAACTTTACAGCCCAGCCCTTTCTTTCAACTCATGTCCTTCCATAATAAGCATGCTACAAAGAAACCTTCAGGGCACTGCACACATTTTAAACATCATCCAGCCAGGCACAGGGCATCCAAAAGTTCAGCAGCACAAGTGTACTTAGAGGGAAGGAATTATCTCTCGCCTCCAAGGACAAAAAGAGGTGTGCACCTCATACTCTTTTATCTTCACTGGAAATAAAAAAGAGAGTATAGTGCAGAGATAATTTTCCATCAGCAGGTGAATACTTACCCAATTTATTAAATCAGCTTTGGAATTAGACAATTTATGTATAATTTTTCACATATTTGCTTCATTCTTGACTCTCATATAATCATAGAATGGCCTGGTTTGGAAAGGAAAGATCATGCAGCTCCGACCTCTCCACTACAGGCAATGAGATGCCACCCACTAGGTTCAGGTTTCTCAGGGTCCAATTCAACCAGGCCTTGAACACTTTCAGGGATGAGAAATACACAGTTTCTCTGGGCAAACTGTTCCTGTGCCTCACCACGCCCACAGTAAGGAATTTCTTCCTTACATCTTATCCAAATATCTTCTTCCAGTTAAAAAAATCTTTCCCCCTTGTCCTATCACAACATGCCTTTATTAAAGTGCCTCCCCCTCTTCCTTTTAAGTCCCCCTTATGTACTGAAAGACTGCAACATCTTTCAGTACAGCACCTTTCAGATTGCTGAACATCCCCAGAAATCTCAGCCTGTCTTCACAGCAGTGGTGCTCCAGCCCTCTGATCACCTTGGTGTCCCTGCTCTGGACTTTGTCCAACAGGTCAATGTCCTTCCTGTGCTGGGACCCCAGAGCTGGATGCAGCCCAGCAGGTGGGGTGTCACCAGAGCAGACCGGAGGGGCAGAATCCCCTCCCTCACCCTGCTGGCCACACTGCTTTTGATGAAGCCCAGGATACCACTGCTTTTCTGGGCTGGCCCTCCTGATCAGCATAGTCTGCTGGTAAAAGGTTTTTACAGGTCAGTGAAAATCTATCATCCACATTACCTTGCATTGCCAATTTCAGTGTCTACTTCCACTTTGAGGAACAATATTCTGGACACTGAAACTGCAGATCAGTTACCAGACTCAGTGAGATGTCTTCCTAGACAGCATCTTCACAGCAGGATCAATGCCAAAATAAAAAAATCAAAACCCAACCAGCAGATTTATCCTGTGAGAAGAGATATACTATAAAGGAATGACTGATGAAAAGAAGTACACCGTCAGATAAACACCCAATACCAGAATGAACGCCTGTTAGCCAGAAAATCTGTAAATGATCAGTTAAAAATATGTAAGTCAAAAAGGAACATGAGAACTAAAAGAGTCCAGTCCCAGTCTTTTAACAATTTCAACATTTTTCTTCCTCACCAAATGAGAAGCATTAGTAGGAATATTTTACAGCCCAACTTCACATGACCTTGGATACAGGCTGATTCATGGAGATTGGTGCATCCCCGTGCAATGAGAGATGATGTCAGCACTGTGCAGTATGACTGAGCATGGTATTGCAGAGTTTGACAATGGGGAAATAGAGAAAAATTGAGCACAGTTATGTTGGGCCTTCAAATTAAGCAAAGGACTCTTGACAATACTGAAACACAATTACTTTGATGTTGGTTTGGTTTTAGCAAAGTTGCCCCCTGAAGCGTATAAATGCCACCTTTACTGTGCTTCTCATGCTGATGGAAATAAAATTGTCTCATCAATGAAAGCGGTTGCAGATTTAAGAAAATAAATGTACACCAGACTCAAGAGGTAGTTATGCACATATTTTAATAAAGATTAAATGGAGAATGACATTCCTTTGGATGACAAAATATCTCATATGGATCCCTGTCTGGCTCTCAAGCTCCATATTTCAATGCATGATCCTCTGTCCTCTTCATAAGCAGCCAGTGCTGGTCAATGTTGCAGACAAGCCTGTAGGTTGAAATGTGCCTTTGATTAGATTGAACCATCCATGGCATTTTTCAGTACCATAATTTAGATAAATACCTTCAGGGTTAACTACTTAAAACACTCTTTGATTCTATCAGCTGAGAAATTGCTTACAATCAGTAGAACTTTAAAAATTTCCTAAAATATTTGAGGGCTTAAAGTGTATTTATAAAGTAATTTTTGAAAAGTATGTTATGCAACATTCATGTTCCTTTAGGTCTTACTAAAAGTCACTTTTGCTGAAAACAGGAATTAACATAATTTTGGTGTTTCATAAATCAGACATCTAAAATTGTCTTCTTCCTGATAATTTAAAGGTTTAAAAAAAACCCGCCATAGGTAATGTAGGTAATAAAGTAATAGTAAGTTCACCTAAACACTTGCTTATACGTGCCATATTTTCAGAGAATTATACTAATTATTACTGGGCAGTAGAATCTTAATGATGGACAAAAATTGCACAAGAAACTAGAGAAATAAAAAGGTAGAAGAATTATGATCTGAAGAGAGCTCCTAAAAATAGGTTTTCCCTGAATTCACTGTTACAGGATGACACGTCACCAATATTTTAAGATGTGGTAACATTTAACAATTTATCTGAGTGCTGCCTTTGCTTTCTTAGAAAGTTCTCACTCATCAATTTCTTTAAATACTTGGGGTTTTGTTGTTGGGGTTTTATTTCAAAAATCATTTAGAATATTTAATTTTCATATATGGCTGCCTATTTAAAATCTGAATTTCAGGCAGCCACATCCTCCTCTGATTAAAAGCAAAAATGTAACTAGTTTTGATTCTTGACTCAATCAATGAAACTCTTAAAACTTCAAATTCCTTCTGTGGAGCCAGTTACTGATAATATATTTAAGCTTCACATTCTGCAGTAAACCTAAATTCTGCTTGATATATTTTTTGTTCACAAACTCACACTAAGTCTTACAGAAGCCAAATGAAACAGAAACACAAATTCTGACATTCAGCAATGAATATTCATTACAGAAAAAGTTAAAGAACCTTGTTTTGATCAAATACAACCAGGAAAGCTAATTTTAAAATGTAAATGAATGTTTATTTCATTTTTTTTTTAGATCCCTCTCTGAATACTGAATTGGTATGAAGTGATGCAGTCCTATTAGTACATCACCCTATTTAGGCAAGCAGAATGTAGGCATTTCAAACACAATAACAGTGTTATTTTATAGACTATCTTGTGTCATTTATTTACCATAGCTTTTCCACACTGGAAGCTACAGAGGACTCCTGGCTGTCAGTCAAAACCACTGTGCACGAATACCCAAGACTAAGGCACACAGCTGGTCATAACCAATTCAAGCTACATGACCACAAAATAAGAAGTATTCTAAGATAGTGTGTTATGCTCCCTGGCATCATATACAACTGAAAAAAAAAGGAAGCTTCTGCTGAAATACTAGCATACTTTATGGAACAGCCTTTTTTGAAAAACATATTTACTGTATTGTTCCTGAGACCAGTCCTGGATGGCAACAGAACAACAGTGAACTATTTGCATTTTCCAAAGTGCCAGTTGCAGCACTGTAATGAGAAACAGCTGTTTCAGGATAATTTTTCGTAGTCCTGAAATATTATGCAGATAAACACATGTAAATGTATGAATACAAGCATGAATTTGAAAACCATTTTAAAGGAAACTGAAACATTGATAGAGAAATGTATCTAATAAATTGCTTACATTTACATAGTTTAGAATATATTCACTCAAACATCCCAAACTCTATTTTTACTTACAGAGAAACAAAATAATTCAAATACTTTGATGTTACTGAGTATTTGAAGCATTGTGGTGAAAGCAATACTTTTATGCAAGCAATTAATAAATATTAATTTTTGAGATTTGCAGCACATAGATTTTAGAGGGAAATGTTAACAAAGAAAGCACTAAAAAATGTTTAAAAACCCAAACAAACAAACTCAATCATTGTTATTTTATTATGGACTCAATCATTGTTATTTTATTATGGACTCCTACTATCCTCTGTGGCAATTACACATTTGAATGTTAGCTGTCTGTTGATATCCACATTAGTTTGTGATAAAAACCATAAAACTCTCATTAAATCCACAAAAATGGAGAAGAAATAAAATTTACTTGCCATATGCATTTAGAATTCCATTGTTTTCATAACTCATTAAGAAGACACAGAATTCTTCTGCCTCAGAAAATGTTACAGATGTCTGCAACTCTGGTAAAGAGAGGGGCTTAGTGAAAAATAAACACTTCTACTACTTTTCAGAAATTTGACTTTCCCTATAAATCAATCCTTTTCCAATTTTCAGCACAAATTATTCTTTTTTATGTTCACTACTTAAAATTAATAGTTTTCATTTAATTTAGAGTAAGACATATATATCCAAACTTTCCTTACAGCAGTTCTGGTATAAATGCTTCATAATGTTTAGTCTTTTATGGATGAGACAAATTGCCAAAGGAAGACACTATCTCTGTTTGCCAGTGACATATTTTTGATAACCTTAAAAAAAAAAAAACCACCAAAAAAAACCAAAAAAACCTCTCGAAAAGGTCCAAGATACAATTGCACCCATTTCCAAAAAAACATTCCTCATGGTTATGCCTTCTCCCTGTGATTTCAAGATTCATAAATGTATCCTCCATAATTTTTAAAGTGTGAAAAAACCAGAATAAAAGTTAGTATCTAGAGTGAAAGGAACCTGCAAATCTCAGTGACTTCATATTTAGCATCATTTTTGCTGCTACTATTTTTATAAAGTTCTGGAGAACTAGACGTGTAGTGAGCTTACGCTCATCCTACCTCTGAAGAGACTGGTCCAAGGCTTTTATTAGTCAGCGACACTGACACAATTCCAAAGCTGTAATAGCAATAACTTACTGTTTTTAATAAACAGCAGCCTTTTTTCCAAAGGGATTTGTGTCCCTCTTGGCTCTGTGACTTATCAAACACCCAAGACATCCGGTAGTGCTTTAAAATGTACTGGATATGCCTGATTGCCAGAAAGTGGGTTTTCCTTCTAATATGTAAGTCCTCCACTCTCATTTTGTGCCTACTTTCTTTCCACATATAACATTTTGCTTCGTTCTTCACCATACAAGACAGACAGAAAGTGTATCCAAGGAATGGTCTCAACAATCCATGAACAATATTTATAATAACAAATATTTTACTAAGGTACTTTGACCCAACTGTAAAGTTAACTCATAAAACAAACAATTAAAAAAGGTTCTATAACATGTACATAATTTATGGTGAAACTTGTATTTATTATACTTTTTAAACACCTAGCTTATACCTCAACACCTCTAAAATTGTAACACCTTTAAAGCAATGAAGTACTTTGATTCTTATAAACATATCTTTGGACTGTAACTAAAGACATCAAGTACAAGCAGCATTTTAGCTTCTCTCAGAGAAACTGCCTACAGACTAACAGCAAGTGTCACTTCAGTTTAATGTCTGTCTGCTTTCAAGGATGTATGTCTTTCAAAATAGGGTCATGGTCTAATATGCCTTTCCTACTGATTATTTTCCAAGGCAATTTCAGCCGTCTGGAGGTTTGAGGATGTTACAGATTCTCATGTAATAAAAGTGGTAACACTTCAGGTTGTATCAAAACACCTTGCTTGTTCAATGCCAACAGAAAGTTCAGAGTATAAAAATACTGTGCGTTTTATAGACGTGTAGGAATGGCATATTCTCAAAAGTTATAAGTAAATAACATTGAAAGGTTAAGAGTGATAAAAGATGGTATGATGTTCTCTCGTTTAGTGGAAACTGCACAACTCACTGGATTTCTTCCAGTCCTAACTCTTGCTTGACTGCAGCCATCTAAAAAACAGCTGGGCCTTGCAGCTATGCAGTCAACTCTTGCAGTCAGTTGTAATCCTCAATACATTTCAATAGCAAGACCTTTCACTGTGCACTGGGAATCATCCTTCAAAAATGTTTCCTTGATAAATTCTAGTTGAGAGACGTGTTTACAGTCAGTGATACAATGCAATTGTATTTTTATAAAACTTTATTAATAATAAAACATCTACAAACTTCCTATTGATTATATCTCAATTCAAAGCTGTCAAATGCTTTAACATTAATAACTATTAAAATACCTGTGGTGTCTATTATCCACCTAGTTGTATAGATTGGAAACTTGAGATACAGGCAGGTTGAATGATTTTCCCATCTGTTCTCTGTGTGCTTTGGAGCATAACCTAAATATAGACATGTGGAAAAGTTCAAGTAAAATGCTAGCTCCACAAAAAGCAAAATAATTTTTGCTCTTTGATTCAACAGAGACATAATTTTATCCTCAATTCACAAGAAATTTCCTGACACTAAAAAAAATCTGGTGACCTTCCCAATTACAACTCCACTGGGTACAAGACAGATGCAACCCAACATACGGTCGTAAACAGGTTGATATAATCTCACATTTTCTATGGCAACATTAAATTTCTGGGGTGAGTGGACATGGAATAGCTTCAGGATGGACTCAAAATATCTCTTTTCAGGACATGAAAAATTATGATATGTAGTGTGACAGACAACAGTTCAGGGTGGCACACATCTAGACTGGAATTAATAATTTATAGAATGATCTTTTAGTTTGGTCTAGAATATAAATGAACGTGTCCATGTCGTACTTGGCCTGATTTTTCTCATTTGCAACAAAATGATGTTTAATGCCTTTGAATTCAGAAGGCTCTCTTTCTTGTTTAACCTGTTTCCTAGAGTAATATAATCCTGTGGAGCACTTGGTAAGTCACTTTCCAGCTATCAATCATCCTTAAATAGTGTTTACTCATTTTAAATCAAAAGAATAGAACAGATTTCCCCTTTCCACCATCTCAGAGAGAGCAGCAGTCAATAAAGCCGTCCATTTCAAATACAAGATTTTATAGATGCCAGAATTTTTATAGCATATACTATGCATTTCTAAATACAATATTCATATTGGTAGAAAACATGCAGCAACCGCCTGTAGCAGCATCTAATGGGATTTTAACAGAAGCCTGAGTCTTATCCAGGTGTCTGCTAATTGACCTGCAGAGGAAGCATTTCATTGCTTTTCATTGTGTGCAGCCAGGCAGCCCTGTTTAGATAAATCAATAGAGAAAAGAGAATTTTGGAGTTTTTAAGCAGAGGTCAGGGTTAATCTGTAAATGTGTTTTATCCCTTGAAGGATTTATATTAATCCAGTTTTGTCTCTGATACCACTGATTCAAAGCTTACATTATAACTGAAAATCTTCTCTCTGGTGCTTTTTTTTTTTTTTTTAATAAATACTCAGCTGCTTAAATGTGTGCTGCCCAACAGGACAGCCAGGAGAATCTCCTGGTAAATCTTTAAGTAAACCCACATGCTTGTTAATAAGCATACAGTTAGACTTACTGGAGAACACAGGCCCCCTGACAAAAAAAAAATCCTGGATTCATTTCTGTCCTGGGTTGGATTTTCTTTTCAGTTTGTTTTTTTCCCTTACTGAAACCTTGCCTGATATTCTTCTGTTGCAAATTAAAACCAGAAGTTGTTCAAATGCAGGCATCTAGTCCAATAGCATAGTCTTTGACAGAATTCAGGCACATCTCAAAATCCAGGAGAATGAAACAAAAATCTGGCTGGTGTCCAGGATACATAATTTTGTGGGGTAGAATAGAACTGCTGTTTCAAGATGAACCCCAATAGAAAGACCATACATTTTGATAACAGATTGTGGTTTTTACCATTAGAAATCTCTGCTTAAGACCAGCCAGGAGACAATTAACTATTCCATCTTTGCTAATGAGGTCCTGAAAAGGACCTTACTTCCCCCTAGAAAATATCTCACTGCCTTGCTCTCTGAGGGTCACTCCTCACAGCACAGCACCCTGAGCTGCCAGTCCAGGTGCCACAGAAATGGCCTGGAGCACTCCTGGGGTAACAGCCACACCACAAAGGCAGATGGCCCCACAAGCACTGCTCTGGCTGCAACCATGCACAAACTACAGCTCCTGAACCCACAGGTTCCTCTGCAAAACATGGGATGGTACTGGGGGCATTCAGAGCAGAAAGACTTGAAACCTTTCAACAGCAATAACCTACTGTGTACAGCAGAGCAGCTTTCGTCATCAGCCATATATCCATGTTTTATTCAGTTGTTCTAATGCAGTAAAAGATTCATAAATTCATCCATTTTACATGACACAAAAAGACCCTTGCATGATTTTGGATATATCCCTTATTCAAGGCATTGTAATAAAACAAGACTTCTGTTGCAAGATAAACAAAGTACCACTGCTCCTTCACTGTCCTGTCATGTAAGTTTCACATGATTTCAGTCAGTCTTGTCTTCTGCCCATAAGCTGACATTGATGTCTTTCCTTATCATGACATTTATGGTTTCCATTATTTTCTGCAGCACTCTGTTGATTTTGAGATCTATAGCTCCTACATGAATTGTCCTTCAGAGCTCTGTCATTACTCCTACTTATACAATAGGAACATGCCCAATGGTTCAGGATCAAATACAGACAGCCTAGGTATGTGAGGGCTAAAGTAGTGGAGGTACTCCTTTTCCCTCAGGTGAAATTCAGCTTCCTTAAAATTGTAAGAATATTGACATTTTAATGAATAATAAATATACTGACTATCATTATATTTATAATTTTTTTCTCTCACTCCTAAATTGCTCAGGCCTTAAAATGGCCACACAAACTAATTTTAAAAAATATTTAAAACATGAAACTATAAAGCCTCCATATCAGAGTAACCAGAGCAAGAATTAACAGCATAAAAATGTGATAGTCACAACTAAAATGAGCCTATGCCAACCCAAGGTAAGGCAGATTTTGTTGCTGTCCAGGTGGACAAACAGAACTTTGTTAAAGCCAGTTCTGAAGATGGGATTGTGTTTGCTCCTCTTCAGCATCTCCTTTCTAGTATGGTGTTCCTGTCTTATGCCTGAACTTGGGATCCCTTTGTTGGTGAAGGTGAGTACAACAATAAAGTTCCACACAGAGGATTTCAGTTTAGGCTTCACTGACACCTGACTCCACATATGCACAAAAGAAGCCAGTTTTCAGAGAACACTCTTCTGAAATATTTTAGTTAGACCTGACCTAGGGTGAGATTATGGTGCTTNCTTTTGAGGTTTTCTCCCAAATTTGCCCTAATTCAGGACAGACCAAAAGGTCAGAAAATCATAAAAGCATTCTTTCTTCCCTTGGTATTGATGGCTAAACTAAAAACTTACATATCCAGGCCTGCTTATGATTGTTAAGACTGAACTGGGTGACTGGATGCTCCACAGCAGATCTTTGTACCAGCAGGGTTCAAAACACCCTGGGGTATGACAATCTCCAAAAACAGGAGCAGCTTGCAGAATTACAAACCAAGTCTTGATATCCTAGCATACGGGGTCAAGCCTCTTCTGAAGCTTCAATTTATGCTCTTTTTGTGTACTGTCCAGATACATCTATTTCTGCTTAGACTCATCACACTAGATGGAGTCTTTTGAAAACAAAAAGTATCAGTGAGACCTGAACTCCACTGTGTGTGGTTTCTTTAAAAATAAGCCTGACATATTCCCAAGCAAATTGTTTTAGTGTCATGATCTCAGTTAACCTTCTCAGAATATGGTGCTTCAAAAACACTTATTATACAGCCTTAATCCTATAAACTTTTTTGCCATACCATTTGCTCTTGTTTATCACTGTATAAAAGCACCACCCACCAGCAAATGTGAGTTATTTGCACATGCAGATAGGTAAGATGTCCATTGCCAAGGCCAGAAAATCCTTCCCCAGCCTGCCTCTGCTTTGTGCTTTCAGAGAAGAGCCATGCATTTAAAATGCTATCACAAATAAGACAGAGAGAAAATTTTGCCTTCTAAATTAATATAAATGATGATATCTTTGGCTAATAATTAAAGCACCTCCACTTATGCGAACCCATTGCAGGACTTTTGGGCTCGTTTGTTCCAAGAACATGCCATGAAATTATATACTTCCCCCCTTTTATTTCAGAAACAGTTCATCAAATTGCAATGTCAGGCCTAAACCTGGGCTTTGTTTCTTTAGAAAAATATGGGTTTTCCTAAGAGAGTCCAGCACAAAGAGGCAGCCCTGCCCAGGCACGTTTCCTGTGTCTGCCTGGCAGTGCTCACCACAGCGGTCCACCGAGAGAAAGGGAATTATGTCATCATGTTACTGTGCTAATAGAGTGTCTGCTGGCAAGCACCAGTAGGCTCTCCAGAAATATGACACAGCAAGATAAATCTTATACAAACTGAGAGACATAAACATAACCTACTTGTGCTAATCCTGTAAAACCACAAGTATATGACAAGGGGAGGCAGCACTACAGAGTGCTGCAGTCTGTGATTCTCCACTGAAGGCTTCCACTCTGAAGAGACAGGATGTAAATGCAGGTGTGTCTTCTGCTAGCAAGACCCCACTTCTGTGCCCAGTGTAAGGCTTCTTTGTATCTCAATTAACACCTGTACTAACTAGGCTGGTTAAGACTCACTTTCAACACACACAGAAAATAACACCACATCCATTATGCTAGCGATCAAAGCTATACAAGTTTGTAGATTGTTTCAAAGATCAAAGAAAGTCTGTCAGACTTCATTACCAGAAGAAAAAAGGGACTCTGACTTCAAAAGACATTGCGTTGTCTTTTGTTTCCTCCTCAAAAATACTTTTGGAGATTGTGAGCCACCTCAGAGCAATCTAAATTAACAAGGTTTTTGACTGTACCTTCTAGCTCTGGCTGCAATTTGATCTTCTCATTCTTTTTCCTTTTCCTTTATGTCTATATTAAGTAAATTCTGACTGTTTGCCTCACCAGCTTAATACTGGCACACATTAAGGAATAAAAGTTGAAGCACTTCATCAATCTGCAAGATACCTAAAATTGCTCCCACTGCCTCCCCCGATTGTTTTGTCTTGCTCACTGCAACATTGTCTGCAAAAGGCTATTTGAAAATGTCTTTAATTAGCTTTTCTATTTCCCTGATTGAAGTGATACCTTCAGTCAGATTCATGTAACTAGTTATACTAATAGTGAATAAAAATAACATCAAGATTAGAAGACTTTGATGCTGTTTGAGCTGTAAGTCTTATGGACACCTTTTTAAAGGCAAGTTTTGAAAGCACCCACATTTTCCTGACTACTTCAAATATTTTTAAACTATTCATAAGGGAATTTTTAGAATTTTCATAATTACCCACAAGGCAAAAAACTCATCCAGCCACACAAAGATCCAAACCTGAATGCATTTGTTCATATGTCAATGCTAACACTAGTACAATACTATAAAGCTTTACCTGTACCCAGGGCTAATTTACACTATCAGTGAGGTCTCCATTGGCAGTTCCCATAGCCTCCATCATAAACAAGCTAACAGATCTAAGTCTACAGCATTGAGAATTTTAATCATTCTAGTGCAGGACTAACAGAAAGTGTGGATCTTCATTAATTCACTTTCTCTACAACTAACAGTCATCCAGATACCTCTGAGGAAGGGTGCCTTTTTTTTGGCCTGTGGGATCTAGTTTTACATTTCAGCAATTGTGAAATGGGTGACATGAATGGGTTTTTCCACTACCTGTAAGTACTTAGCTAAAACATTTAATGGACAAGGTGCTGATTTACCACTTCTTGGCTCGTATCTCATAGGTGATGATCATTCATCCATCTGAAGTTACCTTCTAGATATCTGGTAACATCCCCTTCTCAACATGCTATTCCTATTCCTATTACTCTGTGGATTAATATCACTGTAAATCAATTCCCAAAATTTGCTCCAAGGTGACTCCTCAGGCACAGTCAATATTAATGATGTCAAAACCATGGCGGAAAAAGATCTTCTACACATTTGCACTAAAATGTAAATGCCTGTGGAAACACTAAGATAAAACTAACGCACTACACAGAGTGTGCTGGACAGGCACTGCAGGAATGGAGTCCTCAACCAGCAAAGCCAATGTCTGAAAGGGTCTTGTTATGTTATAAAGTGGTACATAAAACCAAAGCAATAGGTCCACAATTGCTCAGAGGAGATAAGGAAAGTTGGAAAAGCATTCAACCAAGGTATTTCTTTCTCTTTCCTTTTCCTTGAATTTTTTCTTTAACCTAGCTTTTAAATTTTCTCATTTTGCACAGGCATAAAAACATCATTGGTTTGAGGTCTCTCTCAAGTCACCATAACACCCTTCTTAATTATTTTGTTGCATAATATTTTACACTACATAGATCAACTAAATCTAGTTCCTGACCACTCCATATTATACTTCTTCATGGTTTTTCACATGATAATCTCTGAAACATCATCTAAAATTTGAGAGGCATAAACTAAGTAACAAGGTTAGTGACAAACAGCCAAAATGTGAAACCGAAAAAAATGTCTGAATAGAGATGGTTGGTCTTTGACCACCTTTTGCCTAATTTAATATCCCCACCTTTGTTCTTTCTCAAGTATTCACATGAAGATAGACCCATACTTTTATATATATATACATATATAAAAAGCATATACTCACATATATATGCACATAAAAATATATAGAGACATGCCACCACATTCACTGAAAATATATATTTACACACATATAAAAATTAAGACTGTTCTCTTCAGGATTTTCTTTAAGGTCTTCTTGCTTAGAATGTGTCTGCTCTGTGCAGGATGGCTGGATGTGTTCCAAAATTCACTTTTACTATTACACTATTACTATTTTCACTACTACATGTGTCATTTTTTTAAAGAACATTTCTGAAATAATAATTGTCAGTTGCAGATGCGAGTAGTGTGGAGTCCCCAGCAGGCGTGGCAGAGTGAGGAGGCAGACTGCAGCACATGGCAGTCTCCAGGCTTCCTTCATAACATGACCATAGCAAACTGTGTCAAGCAGTCAAGAAGGTAACCTGTTTAAGTCAGGACAAAATGCACCTGGAAATCTGCTGGTTGGGATTTCTTGGCTTTAATATATTCATAAAGACAAGACATAATTTTAAACTCTTCACAGCTGTCTTGAGTCCAAACAGTGAAACTTTATCCGCCTCAAATCACTTTTTAGGTTTGCTTCCTCACAAAAATCATGGACAGAATCAAAAAGAACAGAACAGCAACAAATGTGGGATTCAATTTCTTCTCTGCATGTACACACACACACACACGCACATCTGTCTTAAGAGGTCTGTGATTTGGCCTCAGGTAAAGGAAAGAAAATCCAAGATTTACTAATCAACCTCTTCATGTCCACATGGAATTTTATTGTTAAATCTTTAAAACAATGGTGAAAAATTCTCTTTCTAATGGGCAACATCCAAAAGTCAGGTAGTCTGCAAAAATTTTCCTGCCTCATCTTGCATAAATAAGGGGCAGCTTCTTGTACAAGGACAATATGAGGCTGCTCTGCAGCAGTTCCTGGCTCAGAAAGTCACTTTGAATGCTGGAAGTGACCTTGACACCAAAACTTTCAAGGTAAAAGCATGGTCTTCCAGTTTGTGAAATATAGGAACTAATGGATTCTTTTTTAT
>VYZP01046234.1:0-13353 GCA_013400635.1 Hypocryptadius cinnamomeus | reverse complement strand
CAAAATTCCCAGGGAAAAAAAAAAGAAAAGGAGAGTCTGCAGCGGGAGGGAGCTGCTATTTGCAAACATTTTAACTCCTGGCTATTCCAGTACCAAGTAAAATGACCAATGAAGGAAAAGGACTGCTCAGCTATTCTCTGTAGAATACATTATGCTTTGGGTGCTGACAATCCTTACAGAGCCTGAAAACAGCAACAACCTGTACAGTAACCTCAGTGTCATCTCCCTTTATCTTGTGCCAGGGTGGCAGGACACCCTGCTCAGAGTGGCACTGGGGAAGGTTTAGCTCCTGCCTTTCTCTGTGACCTTGAAAAGGTTATCTACACCTTTAGCCAATACAGTCTAAGGTAGAAATTTTTAATTGTACTCAGGGGACTTAATTTTCAGGTGATTTGAGAGAGATTTGGACACCAAACTGCCTTAGCACATACAAAAAAACCAGCTCGAATCCATAAGTAGTCCTGCTAAACAGATTCTCATCAGATTGAAAATGGGGTATCTGCCCAAGGAGCTGTTTTTTCTTAGTTAGTTATTTTGTCTGAGAGTTCATTGTTATAGAGAGCTGTAAAACAGACTGGCTCAAGCTGCCCGGGTGCTTCACCATCACCAGGTCCCTGTACCTCTGTTTGTCCTTCCCATGCCATGTGCTTACCCACACTTTCTCTGTGGTCTCCACCCAGACAGGACCTTTGCTACACCCTCCTCAAGTCAGTGCTGCTTAGTAAAACTAAGCATGGAAAATATAGCCCCTTTCATGGTGGGTCAGGGAGATGAACTGGGTCGGCGCCATGTGTGATGGATGCCAAGGCAGGTAAGGAAATGAATGGATAGGAGCTGGGATAGGAAGAGCTTCCTGTTGGCAAAACCATCATGACACCAACTCAGTCATCTCACAGAAGGTTGCCCCTGGTCTGCAAACTTCTTTGATGGGCTTTCTTCTCAAATTTGTTCACGCTGGGTGTAACTCAAAGGACCCTGTGGTAAGTCACTCTCAGCTGGGGTCTCCACCTGCACAGTCATACAAACAGACTCACCTGCAGAGAGGAGGAACAGCTCATGGCAGAACTAAGGAAAGGGCCAAAATGGATGTGTGTGTGTTTTGAAACCTCATTAATCCAGGGCATTTTATGTTAGTGTAATTAGCACTAGAGGCTAAGAGGAGTGGCAAAATACATTTATCTCGACAAAGGTGGATAAAACCTGTAATTCTCACCTGAATTATGGTTTTCAAAACCCTCTCTAAGGAGACAGATGTTATGCCAGACCTCACAATTATAGATTTCATTCTTCTTGAAAATAACAAATAGCTAATTAGTTATGGGTACCTCTTGCATAACAAACAATTTTATTGCAGGGAGAAGTTTTGATAATAAACAATTCCTTTGCTCTGAGGCTAACCCTTTGCCCCTCTGGGTGCATTTCCAAATGCACAGTGATCACAAATCACAGCTATGGCAAGGGTAAAGTCAGTGCAAAGCTGTCATTTGTTGAGAATATATTGTATATGAGAACTAGGGAGCACCTGCAGAAACTGATGCAGAATTTGATTAAAACAGTAAACAAAGCAGGTCCCTAAAGGGATTAGACAAATTCGTGGACAACATGTGAATGGTGCACTCTCTGAGAATCATAGAGGAATGAGGTCTTACCAATATGCAGGGATACCACCTTAAATATGCCTAATGAAGGATCTCTATCCTCTTCCCCCATAAACATACACATGCACAAAGTCATGGCTACCAGCAGTTAATGACAGATTTGTTAATTAATAGCATGAGGCAAAGCCAAGGTTGATGTTCTAATAAACAGGTCGTTAACTTTGGTAATGACCAATTTGGGAAGATGATTGCTCTTACAAACTGTATTCCATGGCTTATGAAATGCAGCAGTGCAGGTCTGAAATACATCTGGCAGCCAAGATGTTTAACAGAGCAGTTAGTCTGAAGCATTGGCCGTTCCCTGGGAAGTTATCATCCCCATTTTTCACCAGACACATCACGTCACCAGGAATCAGACAAGATGTATTTCAAGCTACAGCAATTAAAATCCATACAGATGTAAAAATGAAATAAAAAACAGCTTTGAGACAACTGGCCATCTTTGCCAAGGTTGTTCAGAAAAGCTACTTGGTGTTTGTGACTGCTTTTGTCCTGTCTGGCTTTTTGAGACTGCTCTGCTGCCATTTAATTCAGGCTTTTCACTCTATTTTTCCATGAGGCCAAAGGATACGCCTGTCCAAGGGACTTGGCTACTCCAAGGAGAGAAGTCTTCATCAGTAGCCTCTCACTGTCAGGGATTTGTTTCCTCCCCGCAGAGGAAGGCAGGGTAGTAACGTATGTGAGGACTGAGATGAATAGCCAAGTTACCTAAAACAGCCACAGGGGAATGGGTTTGAAACATTAACCTGATTTCCCATGAAACAAAAGAACAGAAAGCACCTGCAGTTTCACCACACTGCAAAGCAAGCCCCAAAAGAGACCTATATAGAATGTGTCAAGATCAGTGAACTGCAAAAAAATGTTGTGTTTTGAAACAGAAGCAGGCTGAGATCATGTTGCAAATAATTCCGCTGTTTGCAGGACCTGTGCCATTTTTTGGTGTTACTGGAATGAGAATCAGAAGCAAAGGAAGCTGACAGTAATGTGTGTCATGAGCCAGAGGATCCATTAGTAGCACTTTGGGGCCTTTTTGGGGATAATTAAACATTCTAAAGAACAGTCACTTAATATCACAGCACTTAGTATTTACTAGAGAGTTTGTAACCAGATACCAGCGGGAAAAAATTACTCTTTCTATAGTTTACCATCAAATTATTAGAAAAAATAATTTCAAAGTTTTCTATGTTATGAGGTTTGGTGAATAGGAATAGAAGCATGAGTTAGACCCTTGCAAACAGGAGTAGGATGGAAATGGATGGTGTTAGGGGAGCAGAGTTCACAGAGGATACTTACTTCAGAAAAGACAAAGCACTTGAAAACCTTTTAGGGAATTAGTCCTGACAGTGGCTGAAATTAGCCTGGGATCTAGGGTCTGGATTTGTGACACAGAGATAAGAAGTACATACACACACGGCCTTAACAATTCTGCAACTAGTAGTGCTGTCTACAGTAACACTGTTAAAACATGACATTTAAAAGGCTAAAGAAAAGCAAACTTTTCCAAAAGAGATAAAACTGAGCTAGAAGGAAATCTGCCTGTGATACACAGAAGTGGCATTTGCTTGTGGCACGTGCTTTAGACTGAAAGTGAAACTGCTGTGATTTACCAGTGAGAATATAGGTTGTATATTTTTCTTTTGTCATATTGCCCTCTTGCATTTCAGCCTGGCTATGCAGTGCCTTTAAGGTGAAAGCTATTTTGGAAGAGGTTACATAATTAAAATTTAGCAGGACAGGAACAACCCCACCATCAAGCAGGGATCACTCAGTCTCCATGATGGAGACAGCCATGTAATCATGAGCAATCCCAAGGAGTCAGAACTCCTCCAGCTCTAGCAGCCTTGCACTATTATTTGAGTGCACAAGGACTATTTCCTGCTGAATACTCCTATGGATTCTTCATTCCTGAAAAGGAATGAAAAGACAAATGTAATCACTGATTCAGTCTTCTCACAGAAGCTCAGCACCATGAAAAGCTATATTATACTGTAGGCAGCTATATGGTTTGGACTGGAGGACCAAAAGTACCCAAGAAGATTGTTAGGATTGCTTTCATACCTGAAAAAAAAAAGGACCCAAAAATGCTATATCATTTTAATTAATAAAATTTAAAATATGGACTTCTGACTTTCAGGGAAATCAAACTGATTTTGCATCAAAACTTTTTTACTAATATTTTATTTCTTGAAGTTCTTTAAATGGGCTTTAAATGGCATTTTGTCTCTCTACAAATATAACATCACTCTAGAAGCAAAAAATATTGATAAATTGACATGCATAAAAATGGCAACAGAAGTGTTTTTGTAAACAGACCCCTTTTGTAATTTGTGATACAAAAGAACGTGGGAACCGACACAGATGAAGACTAAAGGGACAGAGGCTAACTATATCCATCCATCGATACAGCACTGAAAAGTCATTTTGAGTGCAGATGGGAATTTACCAACACAAGACAAATGATTCCATAAAGCTGAAGAGAATGTTACTGAAAATAAAAGTTAGAGATGACAAAGCACCTGCTATCACCTGATGTAGCAATCAGAGCCAACACATTCCGATTGTCCATCCTAAAAAATGGGCTTTATCACTAAAGAAGGTCTCAATTCATTATTTCTTCATTGATGTTATGTCAGATATGTAGGTCACATAATCAGCCTGCTATCTTAGAGTGAGAAAAAACTAGAGAACTCCGTTAAGGACACAGAATGAATAAAATTCACAGGGGTGAGGGAATTATTTTTAAAAGCCACAATCAAGTAGAAATAAAATTCAGGAAGAAGAAAAAAGTGAACAAGCACTCCCTCTTTTTATTGTTACAATTCTGACTATATAAATTGTCCTAATATTTCAAAGTGACTGGCATGTTTAGGTCTTTTCATCTTAGTGGGCTGAACTTGAGAGACTAATATATAGGCCAAGCCTTTCTACAGTGCCCCAAACTGAGGCTGAGATAGCTGAAGCTGGATATATTCAGAATAAAATAAGAGATGCAGCATTTAACAGAGAAGTGGCTCTCCCTTGGAGAACACCTGCTGAAGGAGATCGTAGCTTCAACTGCTTTTGAGTGGATGGTGGGGATTTTTGACATACAGACCTTTCCATTCTTGCAGCCTTTGATTTTGCTCCACAGGAATCCTTTCTTGTCATTGAACCAGGGAAAGACTAACTGTAGAAGTTTAGCATTATCAAGGCCAGACTAGGACCAGAATTTCCTTACTCCATAAAAGGCAATGCTGGATGTGAATAGTCCAGTATCTTGTACACCCCACAAAGCTCCTAGCAGTGGCTTATCTCTGTCCATATGGAAATTTATATCGATTTCACTGTGGAGAGATTTAAGACAACACCATGCCCCAGCTCTCATGACTCAAACAATATTTGTTGTCTTTCTTAAAACACTGGCTCCTGCCCTTATGTGATCACAGAGGATTCTCAAATGCAATCAGCACTACAGGCTATGCAGAAAAGCTTGCAAAATCAGTGCACTCAAAGGGAAGGGAAGTCAGCAGAAAAACACATGATTTAGGGAGCTTTTAACCCTCAGATGTGCTCTATCCTTGCAATCACCATTCCTCCAAGTTACATAAAATAGTGCACGTCAATTTGGCTAGTCAGGGAAGAGAGACAGGTGAACAGAGGGACATTTGCCTTGGTACCTGGCACCTGGACTCCATCTGCAATACAAAGAAACCTGCAGCCAAATGAAACAGCAGGGAAAAAGGAGCAGAATTTACACTGGTTTATTTGGAGGAGTAACAAAAAGTGTACTCTAATTTCCACCCAGACTTGAAAAAGGTACTTTTGGCTCAGAAATTGAGTCGAGGCTCCCACTGGTAAGCTGTGCAATTCATTCAAAGATATTCTTAGCAAAGATAACAGGGAAGGAGCCAACACTATTAAACACAAGCAGTGAGTGCAGACAACAAACAAGAACACGCCACAAGGTTGCATCCGTTCTTCAGAAACAGGATACTAGGACAGTGATTTGCAGCTCTGACAGATGCACAATACAGCATTTGGCTCTGAGATTGTATCTGTGGTCATTGGAAGAAACAATTTGATTGCATCTGGGGGAATTGGGATTTTTAAAAAGGGAATTAATCTTCAAAGGATTCAATGACCTTTGCTAACTTCTGAAAAATAAAAAGAACTCATATGGATTTTTATATTCAATGTGCATTAGTTGCTCATTCTCTCTGAGGTGATTTGCTTTCTTTTTTTTTTTTCAGTTTTATTTGCATAAAACGCAGCCTGCATGAAAAGACAAGCCAGCGAGCTTTGTATATGTTTATACAGGATTTTGCTGTAATATTTTTGGTAGATTTGATGGGGTTTTCTTCAATATTCACAATCTCCCATCATTTCTGTTCCACAGAAACAATTTATTTTCAAACATAGCTGTACAGAGCCCTCTTGGACACGACCTGTTTCCCAGCCTTCCACTGCCGTTAAAGCCAAATCACATTTATATTTAACAGCTTAATTTTCCAAATTGGTTTTATCAGTGACCCTGTTGGCCCGTGAAGGCAGCGCCGGGGGGAGCTGCGACCTGAGCTGTGTGCCCGGCTGCGATGCTGACCTGTGGCTGACACAACAGGGCATCCCTCTGCCTTTTTCTCCTCTAGGCTTTTGCCGATTTAAGATGGTAATTCCCTCAGAACAGGAACTACCTTTTGCTGAAGGGCACACAAGGAACTGTTTTGTGCCCGACATAGCAACAAGATGGCCAACAGTGGAGGAAGCTCAAGGCAGAGGTGAGCTAACAAGTCCACAGGGGAAAGGCACAAACTACCTGCAAAGGACAGGCTACAACAAGCATCTTGTCTCTGACATGGCTTGCATGACTCTCTCAGCCTGACTACTCTTTCTCATACAAGCTTTTCTTCTCATACAAGGAACCACAGTTCATTTTCTGCTCCTTGGCTGTCTGATATCCAGGTTATTTTGCCTTATTACCCTAAGAAGAGTCACAAGCTGCACTTTCTTTCCAGTCCTGCAGCTTCCCATCCCAGCCTAGTTCCAGATATATTAAAAATATCTCAAGCTTGTGAATAGTTTTTTGGGTTTTTTTATTTAAGCCAGAAAAGAATAAAGAATTATGAGAGGACAAAAAGAATAAATTCCAATTGTGAAAGGGGGCGTTTTTAAAACCTTATCCCATGAGGAACAGGTTGAAATATTTTTCTCTCATTACAGTGAAGAAAGCTCACATCTTCCTTGAAGAGGTTCAGGATTAAAATACAAATAACTTTTGAGATGGAATTCAGGCAGTAAAGTGTAAACACTAGGGCAAACGCTCCTTCGTGAAGCAGCAGTGGCAGTAGAACAGTATCTGTGGTCCTGTGTATGGATATGGAGAGATGGACCCATTGATGAGCCAGTCAGTGGCACACAGAAACCACTGCAGTCACACCAGTAAGCATGTGCCTACACTCAAAAGAGATATACCCCAACACAGCAATTTAGAGAGGTGCTAATGAGGTCTCAATTTCCAGGTTATGCTTGGATGTCAGTCTTGAATTGACAAAAGCACCACCATGGAAGGGAAATATTTTAATTTCATGTGTGCCAAAATCCTGTCAGTTTTCAGACATCTATATTTCTCCTCTCACAAACACTCTTAAAATTTGTCCCCTGGGAATATTGTTCAACTGCACAGTGCCAACCAGGAACTAGGAAGAACAAACGGACTGAAAAACATGCATACCTTCAAAGGCAGAAGAAAATTATTCTTGCTGGAGAGGAAATTGTGGCACTGAAAAAAAAAAAAAAAGTGGCTTATCTGTGCAGAAGAAGTCAGTCTGCCAATCTTTTCTCCCCCTGATCAGCGGCTAATTGCAGAAGTGCTGACGATCTCTGTGGCAGTGAGTGCTCAAAGATCAATAGTTGCCTCAGTCTGTCAAGCCAGTTATTCCATTGCACACTATGGAATTACTCCTGCCCTTATTCTTCTTTGCAGCTGTAGTTTCAGAGCTGCTAGCACCCCTTTGGGGTGAGACAGGAGCAAAGGCATCTGGTGGCAGGATGAGAATAAAATGTGTGTAAGAACAAATGCCAGAGGCAAATTATGGGGACTTTGCCTGTACACATGCACAGGCAACATGACCCTACTATATTGTGCTCTCAACAAGACAGCTGTAAGCCCTAAACATCCGGGATATATAGGGCATAGAGAAGGACAGATAGGGGAAACAGGGAGAGGGACACTCAGGGAGTGTTTGTCAGAAGTCAGGATGGACAGACATGCAGATGAGCTCGTGGGATGGCTACAGTAGGACAGACTGCAACAGCATCAATACGCCATGTGATATATGACATGTAACATATGACAGGGTTGTCTGAAGGAGGGATCTGTGAGCTGGGACTGCTTTTGCAGTTTTCACATTAAAGGGGATTGGGCAATTCCAGAAGGGTTCACTTTGCTTTGAACTAAATAACCTGCCCAATATACTCTACAATTAGAAAGAGTGTTAAAGTTGCGAATGCAGCTGGAATTTTTAACGTAAAGAAGTATAACAAACAGCAATGCTTTTTGGTGACTTTTTTCCCCCAGAAATAGAAACAAAAAGCAAAGGAAAATGATACAGAAAACTTCTGTTTTGTTTAAAAGAAATGTGGACATTTTGACATGTCTTTTTTTCAAAGGCATCAAAATATTTTTCTTCACCTCAGAGGCATTCCAAAGCTGACCTGTTTGTCCTTCAGACTGTCCCATCTGCCACTTTAACACCTTTTTAATATATTCTCTACATAATCAATATTTACATTTCAGTAGCAACTAGCAGCTTCAACAGACACCACAGGCCCCATAGTGTTAAAGTGAAAGGGAGCTGTTTCTCTCTAGTCAGATACAAAAGACAGACTGAGGAAAGAGAAATACAAACAGGTAATAGAAATTATTTACACAAGGTGATTCATCGGATCAGAGACAAACCTGGGATTAAAGCTTGAGTGCCTGGCTCTGATGGGAAGCTTTCAGGACTCTAAACACAGCTATCCAAAATCAAAGTTTTCCCCAAGGTCAAAGCTTCCTCCAAGTCAACTGAGTTCTTGTTTTTTTCTGAGCCCAGCCTTAAATTCTTTATTCAGAATGGAAAGGTGGGTACAATTCAGGTTTAGGTCACTATGCAGTTTTAGGCGGGTCACTAAACTTACCCCTGTCTTTGCCCTCATGGTTAGAAATTACACATATACAAAAAAAAATTATAAGAATGTCAGGAGCCCTAAATCCACTGTCAACCTCCATGAGAGGGAAACACATGAGACTGGCGGACTGATATGGACAGAATTGCAATGAACTTCAGACATTCACAGCACCAACAGCTGCAGATGGACTAAAGTCCATCTTCTTTCATAGTCAAGAAAACAAAGCCAGCTGCTTTTAGAATCTAATTCATCTGAACTATTAAGGCAACTAACTTTAGGTGAGGTCATCTGAGAATAAACAGCAGGATTGATTAGAAAATCATTTGCTAGACTGATGTGTGGGTATGTACATGGGTATGTGGCTTCACCCCAAAAACATTTTTTATGATGGATTTCTTTATGTGGATAATGCACAGCAATTTACAATACATCCTTAGGCCTCTGGTGGTCTCTGCCCTTGATGGGGTCATGTAAAGAAGTGTTGAACTTTCCACCTCTGTTCCATGTCGGCTTCTTCTGTAATAAAGACATTGAAGCCCTCTTCGGGTGTGGAAAAGCCCAAGAAAAGCACTTGTGCACTTTTTGCCAAGTGGGAGATTGTTGAGGTCCAAGGGCAGTTGATTGATAGATTGAGCAGAGCCTGGATGCTTGATGGAAACACTGAACCAACAATACTTCTGTCAAGATAAGTTATTAGTTGGTTCAATGGCAACAAAAACTTTAAGACATCATGAATCGATACCTTGGTAATTGTTACATTAATTACTGTCTGTCATCATCTTCTAAAGTCCTTTCTGGAGTTCATATTTTATGAAACATATCTAGCTGCCTTACCAGAAGCCTGTAGGCAATATTCTCCATTATTAATGTCACAAATGAGGGAAAAACCCTCCCTTTGAATAAAAGCACTCCTATAGTTTCCAAGATAACTTTGTTTTCCATGGGATTTTTTTTAAGTTTCACAACATGGTGACCTAAAAGATGGGGTGGGAGATAAACTATCAGTGTCTGATACCTGTAGGTGAAGAGGAAAGAGGCACTGTGCCTTTGTGAATAAAGCAGAGGGCAAAGACTCCCAGGGAATATATGTTACAGAAAGGATCAGAGGGCAGGATGGGCTTTGGCCCAGAGGACCTTCTTCCTTGCAACAGCCCACCACAGCATTGAAAGGGAAGTGCAGACCAGCACTCAGTATCATTAAGTCCTAGTCAAGGTCAGATTACTCTGAGGGTTTTGATTAATGCATAAAATGCAATCAAATTAGCTGAGTCGGCACCCGGCTCTGATGTTCATTAAAGAAGCTGCCATGCTCATTAGATGGAAGCAAGCCACCTAAAAGGTCAAAGCTAATTCTGAAAGCCCTGCTAAGACTCAGGGTGCCAAAGCAGGGTTAACCTGGCATGACAAAGAAAGAGACAGATGCCTCAGCACTCGAGCACTTCTGCTGGACTCTGTCACCACAGTGTTCAGTATGCAGCACTCGTCAGTGGCATTTATCCCACTGCCAGCCCTTAAAAAAGGCTTCTGTCCTCACCAGGTGGAGACCTCAGCATCACTGATTTGCTCAAGGATACTTAGGCTATGACTGAGCTCAGAGCTAAACCCAGGTAACAAAATATAATTTGAGAAAATATAATTTGAAATGCTTGCAAAAGTGAAAAATCCTCATATTCTGGTTGTCCTTCACTTTAAAAGTAAAAACTAGCAGGATATCAGCAGAGCTCCTTTGTTTTTACCTTGACTACACATTACACTTAGGCACAGCTGTAATTATGGAGAGAGCAGATTAAGAAATTAGTCAAAACTGCTGTAAGTACTAAACTCACACAGACAGGTGGGAAATCATATTTTGCAGTATTTCCATTAAGCATTGATCAGCAGACACCAGGCTTGGAATAATAAACTGTAAGGAACAAATGGATATTGTAAGGTTTTTACTGGAACAAAGGCAAGAAAATTGCTAAATTAATGCTGACCTTTGTAAAATAATAAAGCCACAAAACCATAGAACAAAGATTACAGCAATAATGTTTAATGACCACTGAGAACACTTCGCCCTGTTGTATTCAAGAGTAAGATACACTGTGACAGTATAGATGAAGAGATTTTCCAGCCAGGCTCTCCATATGGACCTGTGTTCCCTGTGTCTGAAAGTGCTGGAAAATGTTGGGGTTTTAGCAAGTATCTGCCCTACTCTAATTCCAGTGTCACCACTTTTGAGTATTTTGTCAAAAGGGGACAGGCACTCCAATATTTTTTAAAATGTCTAAACAGCATGTGAGAAGAGAAATTGGATGTGCATCCTAAAAAAAATGGGGAATAACCCAGGCAATGGAGAGACAATGTGCAGGAATTCCTTACTTAAACCATATTTATCTGGTATATCTGGTGACAGTTTATTTTATGAAAATGAAATTATGTCAGTTCTGAATTTATAGAGCCAAATGATACTGTTTGAGAGACACAGATTGAAACAAGAAGTCATTTTGAAGCAGTACATTGAAAAACACCAGTTAAAAAAACTAGAGCCAGTATATTCTGAAGTCTCCTGTATTTCAAAACGAAGTCTTAAAATGCCATTGAAATACTTCCCTTTTCCTTTCATCTTACTGTCAGTCCCCAGTGGAAAACAATATGCACTCACATTAACTTCTCCAGCCCTGATATGAAGTTGGGTTAGAACATTCCCACAAGCTCACTGCAAAGGCAGAAATGTGCTGCAGTCCACAGGCTTAAGTGCTAAAAGAAATTTGGCTGTGGCAAAATTAACACAAAGCTGAAATCTTCTCTGTCCTTAATAAAATCATTGAGCTCAAACTTTTCTCACTGTATCTACTTTAACAAAACATTAAACAAATAAATATAGGTTATTAAATAGAAAACTGTCCCTGCTTATTTTTCAGTTTGAGGTGGCTAAGGAGGATGGGTTTAATATTACAGCTTCCACTTCTTCATACACGTTTCTACTGCACCTCCACACGAACACTGCAGGGGGAGGGGGACCATCGGCCTCATTTTGCTATTAAAATGCTAATAATCTGGAAATCTTTTTCTGATTCATCCAGTCCTCCCAAGATTGCTTTGCTTAAATTGGAAACATAGCCAAGTAATGTCACCAGCTGAGCCATTCACAAAAAAATAGCTCTGTGGCTCTAGAAGCCTGTCGCTTTACACAGTGACTAGTCACATATCCCTTTCTCCAAAGCAGCTTTGTGTGCATGAATGTGCGTGACTGCATGCATATATATATATATTTCATATAAATATATACATATGTATATATATTTCAGAAAAGAGACAGTATCAGGAGGAATAAGATTATAGTTTTGTGGGCAAAAATCAGAGTTCTTCCCAGCCTTTGTTCACCATAGCAACTCTCTCTCACACACACACTCACGGGCAGAGCAAGAGGAAAAAGAAAAGCTCCTACACAATTTTCAACTAGGCCTTCTCCAACAACAAAAGCAAAGCTTTTATCTTTTAGATGGGGATAAAATACTATGCTGGCAGTTATTGCATAGGCACGCATGAACTTGTCAAAGCAAGTACACATTTTCATTCCCCTGCCTAGGAATTTAGCGCAGCCTATTAAGAAATGCCTGGTTACCTCCAACACAAAAATTTCTGTGTCTTATAATAGTTGTCCTGCTAACAGCTTCCTGCTTCCTAACTTCCCAGGGCAGCGACAGCTTTCTACTTACTTAGCACAGCACTACATATGCATTCAAACATATACAGAGAGACATGTTACTTACCAATTCATACTTCAGTTTTCCAGCAACACTAAAACTGAGGCAGGAAAGCTTATCTATCATGTTCTACTAACCATGACACATGTTTTGGCACGTTTTTACTTAAAAAGCCCACATGTTAGCATCAGGATCACACCTTACAAGATATTGTGCAAATACACATAGGACATACGTAGGTCAATTATACATTTCCAGTCCTTCCTGAAGACTCTAGAGCCTGAGGACATGAACAATTCCTGCCAGGGTCACATGAAAAAAATCCGCTGGCATCATCAAGCCCAAATTAAGCAAAAAATGTCTGCGGTTTACAAACAGGTCACTGCAACACAGGGAGGTTAAAGGACCCGCTCCCGGACACGCAAAAAGTTGCTTTCAGAGAAGCTTGAACATAAATCTCTCAAGTCCCCCTTGACGTCTTAAATGCGACCTACTTGCCCTCAGACAGGAACATACATTGCTCTGTCTGCTACTTTTCTTTGTGTCTCTTTTTTCCTTTTTCTAGAGAGAGCACCTCCATTCTCTGAAATATGCTACTAGTACTATGGAAAAAAATAATGTAACGTTCACCCTCAATCAGAGCCTGATGTCAGAGATATTCTTTTGCAACAGCTACACCTGTAATATTTTGAGTACCTGCAGACAGCTGTAGCTAGGCTATGACTGAAGTTATAACACAACTTCTGTAGAAGGGATCTGATTTGCCATAGTTTTTTCCCAGCTTTAAACTGAGGCTCCACTAACGTTTGGATAAAAACTGAGTGTGCTAGCCATCAAATAAAGTCATTAAGAAAAGCCAC
>VYZP01046221.1:0-25981 GCA_013400635.1 Hypocryptadius cinnamomeus | reverse complement strand
GTTTAGCTTGTATGCCCATGGTTTTAATGATTTATATTTCCATTTTCCATCAGCTGCAAAGAGGACAGCATCAGCACTGTGCAGGGTTTACTGTTAAGGAAAACAGTAAATAAAAGAGTTGTTGAACTTTCTATCCAATCCCATTGCTATCTGATGTTTCAAAAGAATGTAGGGCTATTAGGAGTTTGTAGTTGCCTGTGCAAGCCAGTAAGTAAGAGCAACAGATAGCAAAGTGTTCTTTCAATAAACAATTTACTTTTATAGTAGACACCTAGCTGTAACAGTCTCTACTGACACTCTTAAACTATGATTTAATAAATTATTATCATTAAAAATTCCATGTTGTACACATTTAAATTATCTCCCGGAAACAAAGATATATTTTTTAAAAGCAACATAGTTATGTTTAACAATATTTAATATCTTCTAAGAAAAGATCTATGCTAAAAAACTGAAAAATTTCTGTTTCAATTTTTCTTAAAGAACAATGAAATACTGAAAAAAATCCTTGAGAAATGTGTTAAATGGCTTGTGCTGTCATTTCAAGCCTTAGGAAAGTAAACATAAAGATTATTTCAAAATAAGGAACATCCTTGAGGCTGGAAGCCTTGAATCAGTGTATCCTCTTGCTGTTATTTCAAATATAGAGCTGCTGCAGTGACGGATAGGATTCCCAATCAGATTCAAGTACAGTGATTTAAATCTCAATACTTTCTTCATTGATTTTAATGAAGGAGCAGACCTACTCTGATTACTATTTTTGTCTATTTGTCAAAAAGGGTAGGAAAAGTAGGTAAGAAAAAAAAAAAACCCAGAAATGCTAAATTAAATTATTTATTAGATTTTATATTTAGCACAAGTCCATATTTGAATGATACAAGACTCCTCATTGTGTAAAGTCATTTGATCATCATAGAGCATGATGGCTGCACTTCTTTTTCAGTTAGATAATGGTATGACTGAAATATTGCAGCCATATACAAAATATTTAAGAAAGCCAAATTCTTCCTGTTCCATTACTATACGGACCTAAAATCATGTTAGCTATCTTCAGTTTCATATTTTCCTAGGAGATTTAACACAATTCCTCACAAATGATGCAATTAAGTAGATGGAGGTAATTTTTCTAACCTGAGGTTCGGCATATCAAAAATTTTGACATTTGAGGAGTCTTTAAATCCATCACATCTACTCAGCTAATCTGGAAGAACCAGGTAATCCAGAAAAAGTTACCATACAGGACTTAACAGCAGCTTCTCTGAGGCATTAATACTTCCTGCTGTGAAAAGGTCAACTAAACCTTTGCTAAGAACAGTGACTAGTAGCTAGGTGTCTAAATTTATTTCTACACCACCACTGGAGGCAACACTGGGACTGTACTTTTCCCTTTTCACCTGAGCTATGACCATCCTACAGCTCTGACCACATCTCTTAGATTAACACTCTTTCCTTAACATGTCTAAAATTCCCTTCTCTTCACTATATTATTTAGCTTTCAGGCTCTATTCCTTGTGTAGCACGAGCCTACTCTTCTCAGCCAGGGTGTGAACTTCTGCTTCTAATAAAGATACAACAAACAGGTAAATTGTCAAGAGCAGAGGTTTAAAGAGTATTAAATAATAACAGGTAAAAGGAGATTCTTCTCAGATTTACTCACAGAGAGCAGTAGGCCAGGATTTTCCTTGTCTAGAGACTACATCTAGATATTTCATTGATTTAAACTGATGGACCTAAAATTCCTTTATGAATGTACAGTGGTTGATGTGTATTTCTTCCCTAATAATTTCTCTCTTAGAATGATGCTGAGCACTGGATTGATTTTTCACTGAACCATCCACAAAGATTGCTAACCTCTGACATGGGGACTCTTTATGGGTGATTCCCTCCTGGCAATAAGGTGTGAACTCACTATTTCAATGTGTATTCAACAGAAATCCCTCTTCTATCTCAGCTAATTTTCAAGAAAATCAAGAGAACTGTACACATCCAGTCATAAGGTTTGTTTTCTTTAAAAATAGCCAGTATTTTCAAATACTGGACAGAGTCAGAAAGACAGACTTGAGCATCATTGTATCAGTCTTATTTTCCTTTATGAACAAGATAAAAAAAACAAGCTGGCCATGTGGCATAGCCAAAGTCATGTTTAAGCAATAAAAAATCCCATCAAACACACAAACACCAGACACTAGCAGAAGTCCCATGTTCTATACAAGGTAAAAATATGGAAGCTGCAAATGTGCAGGAGAAAAACTCATGTAGTTTTAGATGCATTGTTACAAATCATCAAAACATGGCAGAGAGAAGGGCAGAGGCACATAATTGGACAAAGAGGAAGCTAAAACACAGAGGCATTGTCAGGAAAGTAAGAAGAAGAATCCAAGCCTTGAGATCAGCCACACATAAAAGGAGATTATAGAAACAACAGGGTTTCGCAAAACATTGACAGCCAGAGACAAAACACAGCAGACAGGTTAAAGAGCTGAAAAGATGGACTAAACATACAGAAATAAGGTTGTGACCACTGAGATAGAGGATTACAGGAACATCAAAAAGCTGGATTGCAAGGTTTTAAGTTCTGAAATTTGATCAAAATCAGATCTTGGTGATTTGATTGAATTTCAATTAAGTATATAGGGCAAAACCCAGGCTACATGAGTCAAGAGAGACTGAGAGGTTGTTGGAGTCAGTATTCACGTACAGTCTTTTCTGAATGGAACTCTGATTGAGAGAAAAATTTAAGAGACAGCAAGGAAAATTATTATTGTACTTTGACAGCATCCCCTAAATACAGGGATGAATACATGGAAAAGTACAGAACAGTAAAGTCTTTATCCATTCCCTGTCTATGCATCATTCTTGCACCCACGTCAAGACAAATTATTTAAATTTCTTTTCTTTTCTGAAGCTCAGATGCCTAGAAAAGCCACCAAAATAACATTCCCTGCAGTATTACTTTTTATTACTTAGTGGTTTTACAGTGAAAAGTTGCCTGCAGCATTTCATATAATTCTAATTATGTGTAAAAGGACAGTAAATAGTTGCCCTTGATCAGGACCCCCAAGCCCCTTTTCACAGCACTCCTCTCATTTACCCTATTCATGCACAATTGGCAAAAGTCCTGATTCTTACCTGACATGATAAACACAGAACACACACTTTATTCTTACCTTTTCATTAACCAGAATGACAGTGCAGTAACGCTTTTCCAGATAAAAGGGAAGGAAGTGAATATCTAAGGCTGCAGAACCTTTCCCTTTCAAGAACACTTTTTCTATTGGACTGAAGAACTCATGCAGGAGGCCAGACTGATCAACTGTTAAAATAAATTTAGGTGGATGTTTAGATACAACAGCACAGGCTGTAAAATAAAGTAGTTGCATGAGTTTGAAAAAAAAGATACTGTATACAGCCTTCTGTAGCAATCATTATTTAAGGCACACCTGTAATCAATAATCAGTATTTACAGTTACAGTTGTGTAGATGTGCTGCAATGCTGCATGCTGTATCATTTAAATATATTTTGCTAATTACCTGTGTTCTTATTCTGTACACTGAAACAAAACTGAAGAAAAAAAAAAGACAGTTCTCACCATTAAAAATTCTTTAAGGAGGTACAGCTTCTAAGAAAAAGCCTACTCTCATCAGAAGGAAAAGTATTATTTACTGCTACTTGAACAAAGAATCTCACTCTCAGTGCAGCAACTATGTCTGAAATCTTCTAGAATAGGCAAAACCTAAATACTGGCAACACAAAAGCATCATGCTGGGAAAGAATCTTAGGGTTGAATCTGGCAGGCTCTAACTTTCGGACTTTTTTGGCAGGCTTGTTGAAAAACACTGTGTGTTTTTCATCTGCTGAGCACATTTTGACACTGACCCTCAAGCTTTTCTGGCTGGCTTTCTAGGCAGGACAGCAGACCTAAAAATATATGTGAAAGTGAAAGCAACAGAAATGAGTGAGATCACATAAGAAAATTATGCCAAATTCTGGCCAAATAGATAGAACAGGGATGGGACACCCACAACTTCTCTGAGTAATCTGCCCCAGTGCCTCATCACCCTCACAGTAAGAATTTCTTCCTCATATCTAATCTGAACCTGCCTTCCTTCAGGTTAAAGGTATCACCTCTTGTTCTATCTCTACACACCCTTGTAAAAAGTCCCTCTCCAGCTCTCTTGTAACTCCTCCAGGTACTGGAAAGCCACAATAAGATCACCCCGGAACCTTCACTTCTCCAGGCTGAATTTTTGACTGTGACGCACAATTTGAGGCCAACATTTTATGAAAACTAAAAATAATAGTTACTGAGCATATCCCTATATAATATTTATTGAACATACTTAGATGTCAAAATCTTGCTTCCATAAATAATCTAATTCCTACTGCAGTAAAGCATAAGATATTGCAGAGGTACTTACAGCAAGTCTCTTTCTTTGAATCTTCAGGTAGTGCACAATTTTTTGAATTTAATATGTTATTTTCAGAACTAAAAGAAAAAAAATTAAAACAATATTCTAAAGCTGGACATTTTTATTACCAATAGATAGCTTAGTTCCCTTTTTTATGAATAAACACCAGAAAAGCAAATGTTATCAACACAAAAAAAAAATAAAAATAAACCACTACATTTTGGAACCATTTTCCAACCAATAATATTAAAAATCACCTTATCCACTTGATGTGGCTACAGGAATGACCTATATTAACTAACATTGCAGTTAATCATTCAAAAGAATCCTAATGTAATCAAGGCTTTGTCTAAGAAAGGAGAAAGGGATGAATCTTAACCTAATCACCTGAACCTGAACTCTGCTCATTACAATATTGCTTTTCAAGTGTATTTGAAAAGAACAGATATACTCAAAAAAACCAGCTTCAAACAAAATCTCCTTTGAACTTCCACCCCACCAAAAGCAAACTGTGCTCCTGACCATATTTTCTTGAGGTGACTTTATGTGGTTTTTTATTCTTCTTCACAAGTAATTCCCACCATTGTTGACAGGTGTTAAGATTGTGCAGTTACACTTATGGAAGGAGAATTTTGCTTAATTTACGACATGCACAGAGCTCAAAGATGCTGAAAACAATACTGTAATGTATCAAAAAATACTGCAAGTTTCAGCTCAAAACTCTGATTTTAAATTATCCACATATAAAAGTTATTCCCCCCAGCAGTAAAATTTGATGAACCAGCACACAGCAAACCATTGCTACATACAATGTTTGATGTTGGGTCTCTCTTAAATTAAATAGTTAATCTTGCTGGGCTAAGAAAAAATCACAACCTTAAACAAATGGATGTGCAAAACACTCAGAATATGTTACCCTGGAGATTTGTTTTAATACCTATACTTAAAGACCATTTTTCAGAAAGGAAAATGATCTCTGAATGCATGCATACAACATACTATTTATACTACACTTTACAAATAAGTATCTCACATTTAAAAAAATACTAATTTTATATAAAACATCATTTCTCTCAATGCTTTGAATGAGAATGCCAAGTCATGCTTGCAAAAACAGAGACTACAGCAGAAGAATCACTGTAAAAGTAACAAATGGCTCAACAGCTGTATGAAAAAATAATAATAGTACAACAAAATACATTACATTTTTTTCACTGGTAAGAATTATACATTGACTAAGTCCTATTTTCAGATCTGAACAACTGAGAAACTCATTAGACTGATTTAACATGGTATTGAACTTCTCTCAATATCAATTTTTTTCTTACTTCAGTGAACAAAGCACTTGCAGGTAAGTGATGGGAAAAGAAAACAAACTTGTGTTGTGGAAGACATGAACATTGTGTCTCATTCTTCCATAACAAAAAGAAATAACATCTTGCTCAATAATAAAACTGAAAGGAATAAAGTTCAGAAGGTATAAGAAGCTTGGTTATGTTCAAAGTCTGGTTCAATACATCCTCTTTCAATACACAGAGAAATAAGGAAAAGGATTAGGGAGAAGAGCTTAAAGCTGCCATAAAATAAGTCTACACAGCCTGTTCACTGCACCTGAGTCAGGCAAATCCCTGGGATCAACAGAGAATGTGGAATGAGCGGCTCAAAAGCAGCCCTGTGGAGGAGGACTTGGGCATATTGGTAAATGAAGGATTACAGATGAGCTGACCATGTCCACTCACAGCCCAGAGAGCCAAAAGTGTCCTGGGCTGCATCCAGAGTCCCGTGGGCAGCAGGGCAGGGAGGGGACTCTGCCCCTCTGCTCTGCTCTGGTGACACCCCACCTGCAGAGCTGCCTCCAGCTCTGGGGTCCCCAGCACAGGAAAGACAGAAGCTGCTAGAGGACGGCCACAGAGGTGGTCAGAGCACTGGAGCACCTCTCCTATGAAGATATCCTGGAGAAGATAAGGCTCCAGAAGACCTCACTGTCGTCTTTCAATATTTAAGGCCAGGGCAGAGGGAGCTGGGGATTGGGGGGAAACAAGAGCAGCTCATACGAAAGAGAGAGACAGACCAAGCAACTTCTCCAACCACCCCTCATTTAGTTTGGGGGGTTTTGCTGACACAGTAAGACAATTTTACTGTTCATTAAATGAACAAGAAGTTCAAGATTATGTTACGGGTGAGGATGGGTTAATGAGGGCACCTTTCAGTTGCCTGGTTGAGGTGTGAATACTTCCAATTCATTCTTGCTGTGGTTATTCTAACCAGTTCAGGTTAAAACCACAGCCTGGATAGAAAGGGACCCTGAAGATCATCTAATTCCAACCTACTTTCATACTTTTGCACCAGTAAGAGTGCAGTATCTGCTACCTGAGCTGTCAGATACCAGTTCCAAGATAATGCCACACTGGGTTTGCCATGTTATCAGGTGTTCCAAAAACCCAGATCAAAAGGAAAATCATCTCTGCAGCCAACACAGAGAGTGTGCATACATCATCATGGCGTAAGAGCTATCCATTTGTCATGGTGTGCCTCTGCTCTTCATGCCAGGCTCCGAACAGCCAATAACTCTGTCTTCCATCCAAGAAATGCTCAGGGGAAAAAAAAATTACTTTCCTATATGTATTTGGAGAAGAATTTACTAGCTTATAGCTCCAGATTCTATAAATTACCAAGGAGGTAAAAAAAAATACCAGACACCATAAGGAAATCTTGAATTCACAGAGCAGCATCTTAATCAATGAACTTTAGGATGTTTAGCAAGAAAACATCTTATTACAGAGAACAGATACAACAAACTGCTTAGAAATGCATTGAAAATACTGAAACATTTGAATACAAAATTCGCATCTAAGATACTCGTCAGTTTCCACACTCTGTGGAACAGTTTGTGATCTCAGAACAAAGGGTAGGATAGAAACTAAAACAGGAGCTGCCAAAAATAGGTACTAAGGCTTAGAGTAGCTGGATTTCTTTGACATCAAATATTACCCAGAATTGTAGTGACTCCTGATAACATATTTGTAAACTGTATTTTCTGAAACAACAGGTATTAATGCTGTACCTCAAATTACAAAGAGACACCATTTTTAGATCCTAATTTTTTCTTTATTCTTCCAGTAAGTAAATACAGGTATACTGCACAATATAATTCTTTCCTTGGCACATGAAACAGCTTAGAACAAAAAGTGCAAGAATAAAATTCAGAAAATTGAAATTGTTTGGAATTCCTGACGTTATCTCCACTTTTGAAAAAAAGGAGTAATTAATTTAACAGTAAGAAGCTATACACAATTCAGAGCTTGATTTTAAATTCATTCATGAATTTTTCCTTTTTTTGGTTTAGAATGCATTTTTTAATTTAAAAATATTTATCAAAATTCACAGCTTGTTTTGCAAATCAATCTGTGCAATCATGATCCAGCCTTGTGGACACTACTGTATATGATAATCTGCTTAGTCATGGTCTTAGAATAGGACTATTAGTGAAACACTGATATATCTTTACCACTTTCTAGTTTTACAGTAGGAAATTTATGAAGGAAAAGTTAGCTATTAAATGTAACCTTGAACTTTTACTGTCATTTGATACTTTTTTTTTTCTAATGGACATCATTTAAAAATACCAACATGTTTGAAAGCTATGGGTAGTTTTATATTACACAGAATTTCTGGGCCATTTGGTGTGCTTCTCTCCACCTGGTTTTCCTTCTCCCACAGGGAGCAGACCATGCTGGCACATAGATGTAGATCAAAAAGGCAATAATTGAAGTGTCAAGGGCTTGGAAAAGCACAGAGAAGTAGATAACTTGAAAAAGTCTTGTCGCAGTATACTTAAAACAATGTCAACTGGATTAAAAAAAAAAAATGCACTGTGCTTCTCACCAAACACCATCCAGTTCTGCATCAATAAAGAAATCTTGCCTGCAACCACTGAAGGACATGGGCTACTGTTAGAGTTTTGGGCTTAGACAATGCTATGTCCCAGCAAGGATGTAGCAGTTCCTCAGGCTCCAGCTCCAGACTGGGATTGCTCCAGTCACACCGTGACAGACCTACGCCACAATGACAGAATGGTTGGTCTCCTCTCCAGCCTGAATGATTCCGTTTTGGGAGCCTGTGACACTGCCAGAGGGGAAAGCTGGGAGGTAAAAGCTAGGCAAAGCTTCCTACAGGGAGGTTTAAATGGATCTGACATATCTGGAGGCACAGGATGAGGATGCAGAAGGAGCTCTGAGCCCAGCTGGTCGGGCTGGGATGATGTTGTCATGTGCATGCCTTGGTCCTGACATCAACGTCACAGACACAATTACCCAAAGGGCAAGCACTGACTTCACGGCAGTTTTACACCGACAGAGCACTTAGAGAAATTGGCCTTCATTTGTACATGGCATTTTCTGGATTTACCAAAAGAATAAAAATGATTGAGGGAAAAACCCTTTTACTGATCAGTCATGAAATGTACACACACTATTTTTTAACACAAATTTCAGAATATTGTTCCATTCAAGAACAAGATCTTCTGAAAAGAGGCATTTAAGTGGCTTCAGTTATCATAGATGACATAGAAACATCTAAACATAGAGCAAATCAGTACTGGAAATTTCTAAAGACCTAAGATGCCCTGAAATCAATTTCTGTAAGAATGAGATCTGGATGTGTGATGAAAATTGCACTATTTAGACTGATTGTCTGGGGATAAATTAAGCTGAAAAATGCAAGATGATTAAGAAATCCTTTTCTATATCAACACTTATTCTACATTTTTTTAATTTAGTAGAAAGTGTAGCATAAATTACACTTCAGAAAACTATTTCCAGTTAAAATATGTGTAAATTTTTTCTTAATAATAAAATGTTCATTACTTTTCTGCTTTTAAATTTTTTCTTGTTTTTAATTTTTAAAAAAGAATTTGAAAAACAGTCTGCATTTCATGACATGACTGTGGAACATCCCTATAATTACAATTCAACCTACAGTATTGACGAGGTAGTAGTTTATGATATTTTGCAATAATCCTTGAATAAGTGTTTCAGGATCTTGAATGTTTACATGAGCTTTAAAAATTACATGTCCCAACTGTGGAAAATATTTTAAATTATTAAACAAAGGATTATTGAATTACTAAAGAATATATTTTTTTAAATCTGTTTATAATTTTTTTGCAGTACTGTCCTGGCTTCAGCTGGATAGAATTCATTCTTTTTTCCTAGTAGCTGGCACAGTGCTCTGTTTTAGAATAAGATAAGAATAACTTTGATAACACTCTGATATTTCAGTTGCTGCTGAGCAATGCTTACTGTAAGACAAGGAATTTCCAGCTCCCCATGCTCTGCCAGGGAGCAGAGTCACAAGAACCTGTGAGGGAGCATGGCCATGGTGGCTGAGCTGGAGAGGCCAAAGGGGCACCACAGAATATCAGGCTCAGCACAAAACCCAGGCAGAGTTGGACAGGGTGCCCCCACTGCTCAGGGATTGCTTGGGCATCTTCTGTCACATTTCCATGTCCCAAACTGTAATTCTTTACAACAGGTAGCACACAGCATGCACAAACAGGTAATATTAATAGAAATGTATGCCATAGTTAGCAATTGTTATCTGGAACTTACCTAAACTTTTGCTCTTGCTTTTCTTGCCTGCCCTGACACACTTTCTCTGGGTGGAGTAAATGTGTGGATTCCAGCAAGATTATCCTGGAGCATGACAAGCACACATAATGACTGCATTTTTAACTTGCAGAATGATGATGGAACTCCATTTATTCTAACTTTTAAATGCAGGCTCAATAAAGAAGCTTATTATTTTCAATTAAAGATACTTTAAAAGTACTTGTTGTGGTTTAATCCCAGTTTGTCTGTAGAAGATCTTCTCCCTTGGTATCAAACTAGCACTTCCTAGTGTTATTTACAAGTAAATAATATACCCCCTGAAGAAACACTAGATTATTCAAAACACTGGAAGTCTGATACAAAGAATTTTAACTTTAGATTACTGGCTCAAATGTTGCCCAAATTGATAATGACTTAATGTAATTGTCAAGTAGCTTTTGAATTATATAAAACTAAATTATATAAAACTAAATTACTTCATCACTTCATTGATAATTTCCAAGGGGGATAGCCAAATCATAAGACTAATTCAGCCTCACTGACCACCTCAAGAACTTAAAAATAAATGACAGAAGCTAATTAAACTAATATGATTCCTACACACAAGGCTTGGAGCAGTGGAAACAGTCCTGTTACAGGATTGTTATTGTTGTTGCTGTTATTACTACTATTTGTATACACCAATCCTATTCTGTGGAGGAAAGAAAAATTTAATTTGCAGCTTTGACAACATGTATATTCTGTTGAATAAAAAAACAAGTTAAAAATGTTGTGAAAGATGGTTCTTCCAAATAAATGAATGAGATGAACCAATTCTTAGTTCTAAAGACTAAAGACAAAATATGGAGTCTGATCACATAAATAGATTTTAAATGGGTACAACAATCTATTTCCTTTGTACTAAGGAAAGAAACATTTATAGCTCTGCAGTTGTTGCAGCTACGATGAATACAAATTACAAATTAGACTAACTGATAATGATGCAAGCCCCAAGGCAAAACATTTTTTTCTTTTGCATGCTTAATAACTTAAACAGCAAAATAAAGCAGATTGGGGAAAAATAACCAACTATTAATTAACACGGCTTGTTTCTTTTTGTAGTTCTGCTGGACCCCAGCCAAACACAAAAATACAAGAAAGGTTCATGAACTCTGTTTGATTAAAGCTCCAGCTTTACTGCTTACACTGAGATGGATTTCAATTAAGGCTTATTTATCTTCTTTATTCATTATGATAGCTTCCACTTCATAGTGCTTGTAACGATTTTGGGAATGTAAATCCCTACCATTTAACCTCCAGGTTTTACACTTTTAAGAAGAAGAAAATTATGGAAAAGAGCGGATAAAACAGCATGATCATTAAAGAATTGTCTTTATATCACTGTCTACCTGAATATGCCATCAGTTCTGAAGGGATTAGTAACATTTAGGTTAAATTTCTTCACCTCATAACATGGGGATCTGCACTTTACCATACCCTAAAAGAGAACAAAAAAACACAAGACCAATAATCAAGATCTCATTGTTTTTTCCTTCTTATCTTTACATGTCCTCTATTTTTTCTCTTGCCCTAACACATTTAGGGGGGCTAAAAAAATGAGAGTATCACATAAACACCATCTAAGCTCAGAAGTCTATCCAGATGTGCTTGATGAATGAGAACTACAAACACAGGCCTACCTGCCCTGACTGGGACATACCTGACAACTAGAGAGTCTCTGGTTAAAAAGCACAAATAAATACAGAAACATCTAACCAAAGCTTGTGGTCCCTCTTCATCAGACATTAGAAATCACCAGGCTGAAGCACATCAACACCCCCACAACAGAATTTCCAATCACATTCATAAACTGAAAGGGCTCCAGATTTATCTTCAGAGCAATCAGTGCAAATTTTTACAATTTATTCAGGAACTAAATGTGATATATGTCATTAGGAATTTTACATATTCCTCTGGGGGTTTTGCTGCAGGTACATAGTCTAACACTGGAAATCTGAAAATTCATAGGTCAAAGACAAATGCTGATGGTAACTCACATTTTCATTCTTATCTCAGTCCCCTTTTGTTTGATGTAATGTACAGAATAACAATATTCTTGCGACAATAATAATCATACAAATATAAACTTACAAGAGGCTCAATAGTCCTAACTTCAGATTTCAGAGAGAATGTCATTGTGGCACCATCTATTCCATCAACTTTATTTGAGATCAGTAGCAATACTGCTTCAGCAGGGTGCAGGAAACGAATTGTGAATTCCACACTTACAAAGCCTTGTCTCCTATGGAAAAAAAAAAAAAGCACCAAGCCAGAGCTCAGAAATTACTCAGAAATGTAATTTCAGGAGCACATTTCAGAGTCTTTGTAAGGGAAGGGTTCTAGAAAAGAAAGCAATTTGTTTCCTCTGAAATGTTTTGTTGTAGTATAATCTTCTGCCTCAGGGTATCTTAAAACATTCTAATAAAAGAACTATCTAGATAAAGAATAATACTGAATCCTTATTGCTTTATTAAGCTATCAGCACAGAGCTTAATTTTTCTTCACACACACACACTAGCAGAGGAAGTTCTCTTTCATTACAATATCACCCTAAGTTAACAACTGATCCAATTTATGCTCCTCTATGTAAATAGGTTTTTCTGAGTTAAGCAGTCATTCAGCCTGTTATGCATTTTGTGGGGCAGATCTAGACAGTCTTAATCAAATTATCAATGAAGAGTAGGAAAGAAATTAGTTAAAATAACCTCCAGAATAATTAGCAAAGCTGAGTAATTAAGAGGGAGAAAAACCAAAGTTCTCTTGTACAAGCAACAGCTTCTCTCTAATGGGAAAACTGGAGAAGACCACACAGAATGAGAGTTTATTGACTAGGTACACATTTAGACTTTCTCTGCAACAGCCCTTCAATGAAGCAAGAATAAGAAAACTTCAGTACCTGAAGCTCTCACTTTGAAGCTCTCAAAATGTCTCTCTGATTTTGAGATTAGTCTTAAGAAGACAGGAAGTCTCTGATTGTCAATTCTGAATATTGATGATGAAATCCTGGAAGTTCTGTAAACCTGGCTCTTACAGCTTTCAAATTCCCATTGCAGAGCCCCCAGACAATCCCATTTATGACACTGAAGAGTTGCCCAGTCCCCCAGAGTTTGAGGGTCCTAGGTCACCTCACCATTCAAAATGTTCTGAAAAAACATGCTGTGATGCAGGCACCCAGAGGAACAAACTGCCTGAGACATACACTCCCAAAGCCACTTTAAGGATCAAGTCTTAAGAAGTTTGCTCTGGTCACAAATAAGAAGGACAGGCAACAGCAATGTGCAGCATTTCCTGCCTGATTTTTGCCCTCTGACTCACACAACAGCTGAGAATTTGGATTTGAATTGTTGCCTTCTGTGACAAACCACAAAGTTGCTTCATTTTTATCTCTGTTAATCCATGCTGTGGTCAATGTAAAGTGAGGGCAATTTCATCTCATGGAATTGTTCTATAACCTTGGGGGTTTATGCTATTCCTGTTGTGAACTGCAAGTCTACATGGCACAGTGCAGTGCCCTGGAGAGTGGGAATCTCAGATCAAGAATTGATGATGCCATATGCAACATAAGACACTCAGCTACACTCGGAATGCTATTCATATTACATTAATTATAATTTCCAAACCCACCTACAGCATTATGATCTAACATAAAGAACCTGCAAGACTTCCATAGTCTCATCAATTCTTGGAGTTTTTTACACACTTGCACCAGAATATTAAGAAAGCTATTAATTTCAAAGAACCTATTTTTCATTTAATGATCATGACATTATGATAAATTCTGCAGAGGTTACTGTGCATGACTGGCATTTCCACAGGTTTTTATTTCTATGCAATTTTTCAAATATTTGTTTCTACATACAATGCCAAGCAGCTCAACAACAAGGTTTTGCACATTTTCTTCTGTCTTGATTTTGCTTTGTGGTTTGTTCTGGGTGTTTAATTTTAAAGGTGAAGTGAAAAACAGCCATGGTATTGACCTTTCATAGAAACACATGGTATTTTCAAGGATTACATTTATATGATAACTTGTATTTGAAATAATTGCAAAGAAAATGGAATCAAATCAGCCTCACAGCTTGCTGAAAACATAGCATAATTTGTGGTTCCCGTTGCATATATTTATAATAGGCATGTAATTTAACACTGGCATATTGACGGTCCTTAAAGAGCACTGTATTTATGTTGAATGTTCTCGAATTTGACCATCTATATTTGAATTTTTTCTCCTTCACGGTTTATCTTCATACAAATCTTGACCTTTATTCTTCCTTTTTACAATCTCTAATCCATTTTATCTGTAAATGGGTATCTTCCAGATAAACTTAAAAACTGTTAACTGACAGCCAGAGTCACCATTACATCCTTCTTGTCTTCACTAGTTAAACAAGGATTTATGAAATTCCTGTATCGATTCATGAAGCTGCATAGCACAGAAAGAGCAAAGTGTACTTAGTGAAAAAAACACTTGGTGAAATGAGATGGTGATATACCATGAATATTTCTGCTACCAGAAATTATAACCTAATGCTCTCCCAAAATTAAATCTCTCAAATCCCTAGATGTCTCTCAGACATGTAAGATGGACAAGTAACTACATCACATCCATCTTGCTGGGGAGGAAGGATGGGGGCAAAAAGATGCAGTGTAATACTACTCAAACCTTTGTCAGTCTCTTTAATTCCCAGTCATGCTTAAATTAAGAGCCAAAATCTTCAACTTCAGAAGAAAATAAATCAACCTGCTTATGCTTCTATAATGCATTGATGTACAAAATGTGAATGAAGTTTTGATACATAGGAAAAAAAATACATATTGGAGACAAAAGACTGTTATAATGATCTGAAGGCTTATATATTGCTCTTAAAGCTCTACTGAGCCCAACTGCAAGAGTCCCACTGAAATATTACTCTAGATTTGTTCCAGATAAGGGAGAAAAACCTGACCCTTATACCCCCTAATTTTGCCTTGTTTGTAATTGAACACATTTCTAGGGTCCCACCACTCCTAAATTAGTAATTTCTATTTCTGTAATGCTACCAACAGTAACACAAACATTTCATTACTTACCCAGAAGGAATGGTAACAGTGTTTCCTTTAGGTAAAGAGAAATCATGAGCATCTCTTCCCACAAGAATAGCGTTGTAGGCCAAAGTGTTATTGCTAGGGTTCTTCAGGTGCACCTACCACAACAAAAGCAGCAAGACCAGCCTATTTTTACTCATTTTTAGACTATAAAAGGTGTGTTCTGTAGGTAAATTCCAAAATACAAAACAAGGGTATCACAAAATAAAAAAGTACTTCAAATAACTGGGTAGATAATTTTCCTTCCAAAGGAGTGTAGATTTCCCATGGGCTATCCAAACTTCATTTTTGAGAGTACAGTGTACACTGTACTCCTATGCCTGTGAATCTCTTATTCCTCTCTTGGATCTCAGAATTGTCAAATTTGTAGATTATTTAATGTGCTTTCAAGCATAGAAAAAAAACAGAAGTGAAATCCTAACATTGAAGAGAATAAAACAGAAAATGCACACTTCCATCTTCTATATTTATTAGTCAAATTACAAGAAACCTATTAATTCTTTGCTGGAGCTTATACATAACATAAACACATACATACACACAGTGTTCTAACCTTGCATTACTATTAATCTAAATTCAATGGCATCAATACCTGCTTCACAATAGTTGCATGGAGAGCACCTGAAAATTCTATAGTGTTCTTGGGTAAGTAGTGAGGGAGAATGTCATACAGGTGGACACACAAAATAAGCATCATGACAGGATTTGGATCACAGATATCAGTGGCCTAATATTGAAAACAAAATAAAAAAAAACAGACGTTCAGTTAAAATTTTGCCTGTATAGTCTAAACATAGGAAGAAGAAAAATAAATTTTAAGTTAATTATTATTATACAACTATTTTTAATCTAACCTGCAATAACTGGATTATTCTCATGGCTAATATGAATAGTATGAATAATATGAATCTTGTCACTGCACAAAAAAAGACTCTAATTAATGAAAACCACTGACATGTTCTGGTGATAAACCTAGGCTAAAAATCAAGCTCAACTTTTTTTCCCAAAGGTTTAGCAGAAACAAATGCTAATTTTATTAAATGCAGCATAACAGAAAAAGCATGGAAACTTTACTGTCTGAAAAAACATACATCTTTACTATCTTAAAAAAAAAATGAAAATCTTTCAGTTTGTGTAAAATACCATCCCAAATACTCCTACACACAGTAGGAGTTTACAAAGATAACTTCACCTTCCAAATAGCAACAATATAGTTGTTTCTATTGCAGATACTCTTATATTTTTGTAAATTGAATTGTAAAAGGTAGAAATTATTCCTGCAGGTTCAATATTTGATTTACAGACATGAGTTTGAGTGGCAGCAGCAAAACATGTCCAGCTTTAGTCCTCAGCAGTTCGGGTAAGTCACTGAGGAGAGTGGTAAAATTATTTGCCGCAAAGAATGGAAAAGAGAGAAAAAAAACACTTACTCTTCTGGTCTGTCTTTAGTGTTGCAAGAGAGACGTATAGACATATTTATCATCTTAACCATCTGAGTAAATTTTTATTTTCAAGTTAAAGTTTAAAGTTTTCAAGGTGAAGTTCTCTTGCCCTGTGCCCAGCCAAGCAGCTCATCCTACTCCCAGCAGTTCTCACACAGCTCCTCCTCCAACCTTCCAGGACAGTGAGTACATAACTGGGCACTGATCTGAAGTTCCCCTGCAACTCTCCATGGCTTCCTAGATAAATTTTGTCCTTGTAATTCTTAATATTAATTTCCTATACTCTTCATGCACTGATGTAATCATACATCTCATCACATATTTCTATTTAATTCCATCACCACTGGTTGAAGAGTCAAACTTTCAGATGCATTCACAGGCAAAGTAAAAAAGTTTCTTCTATGCCTAAAGCTTTAAACCTGAAGTCTGAAAAGTATTCTGAATTTTCCATTCATTTATCTCAGTTATTGCTATTGAATGCTAACCATTATTCCAGTATGGCTGTGGCTTTACACCCTTACTTTTCACTCCTCCTGCATTTTCATTTAAGACAGAAAAGATGCCAGGGTACATCATCTGTTGAAGACTTTCTTTGCCACCTACTTCTTTCTACCCATTTCCACTTAGATCAGAATTTATTCCCTCAGAAAATACAATTCTATCCTGTGATGAATTCATAAAACTCCATTTGTGCCATTTATCTACTTCTCTAAGAGCTAATTTTTTTTAAAAGGCATTTCTTAACAACATTCATCAGAAAATTCACAGTCAGTAAATATTATTTGCTTTAAAAATAGGTGTTAGCAAACAATAGCAATAATTATAAATTAATAATAATAATAAATAATCAAGTCTGACATAAATTTCCTTTACTGGCTATTCCCAGTCACTGCACCTTCTATCCTGTCTTTGTCACACACATTCCCTCCATGTTGCTGCTATCCACCATCCTATCTTCTAATACTTTATTTTAGGCTTTCAGCTGAATCTTCTTCAAATCAAAGCATTTTAAAACTTAAAATTATCAAAAACTAATTAAAAACACATAGAAAGCCACCACTAATACTCTAGGGTTGAATTGCAAGTCATGACCAGAAAGTGGAAACCATTTCCTGCTCCAAGTATTCCATCTTAAATCTACACCTTAATCCTTAAAAGGATTTCCTCCATTAAAAGTGTAATTTAAACCTGAAGCTGAAGACTTGCAGGCAGTTGAACTTCTTTATTCTTACAGATTCTTAGATTTTTAGATTGAAATACCAGCTTTTCCAGACCTAACATATCTCAGCTTGTGCTATTAATTAATGCAAATGTCTTGAGAGTTCAAAAGCAGTGACTGCCTGAGTCAAGAACTTTGCCAATGCTATTGGAACATTTTAGCCTGCTAAATTTCAGACAGAATTTTTTTATCAGAAAATTCCCAAATTAAGAGATTTCAGCAAAAGGATTCATGTATTTTTATCATTGCAGAACAAGACAGTTCAGAAGTTTCTACAATAGCCTTAAAAAAGTATATATGAATTTCAATAAATCTATGTAAAATGTACCCTTTCAACTAAAATTCAGACTTGACGATCCAAGATCTGTTCCTTTTTCTGGTACTGACTGACTGTGTACCTTTGTTTAAATTGTTAGTCTGCACAGAAGTGCATTGTCCCATTTATTGCAGACAATTTAGTCTTAAAACAGGTACATTAGTGACCATATCCTAGAATTCTGCTTCCACATCTAAAGTGTTCAACACACTTTTCATACTGGCATCAAGCCTCTGCCTTCATGTGCTGAAGTGCCTGTTTTTCTTAATAAAAGCTGAGGCAGAATATACCTCTGTTTTGAGGGTTATACCCACTACTTTTTTGCTTCCTGCCAGTCACAAGTATGGGAAGCAGTAGATTTTCTTTGTTTAGTCTGTTCTGGCAAAGTCATTTCTAACAGAGTATCTGTATCAGGAAACAACAGCAAGACAGCAGCTGATACAAATGGAAATAGCAGGGTTAATTTTTCCCTTTAATCATAACACAACCCTATGGAAAGGGAAAAAAAAGTTGAAATTGAGCATCTTTTTATACTACCTTGTTCACACAAATAAGCTCTACCTCTGATTCCTAGTGCCATTAATTCCTTTGGAAAGTCTCCTCCTACACTTTCAAATACTGTGTCTATTCTACTGCATCTTCTGCTCTTCCAGCCAGCCCAATATGCTCCCAGAGATGTAAATAACTCACAAATGGACAGTTAAAGAAATGCAGACTGGGAGCAGGAGAAAACTGAGTTTGGGGACAACAAAAAGAAAGGAATGATATCTAACCTGTGTAAGGTCACCATATATAGAGAATTTGGAGCCATAAGTCAATAAAACCATGGAGATGTAAAGCATGTTCACTAAACATATAAAAGAGATCCCAAGCAGATCCTTGATTGAAGAAATTATCAACAATTATCAACATTGTATTCCTCCCCAAAAACAGGTCACCAGAAGCTGCTGGTTTCGAGTGCGTGCTCGAGGATCCAAAGCTGCTGACTTCTGCATGCACCAAACCTGGGATAGAACTCTCACGGGCCTTCATGGTTAAATGAAGCTAACTGTCACTAGACAGTCATATAATTTTTTTCACCATTTATTTTTATGGTTAAGTGCATGATGTTTGTTCATAAACATATTTTTCTAAATTACCTTCCAGTAGTAATAATGAATTCCATTTGAGTTTTCACTGTGTGATTTAGGATGCTAAAATATGAACTGAATTAATTTATGTTCAGCTAGTTGTGCATGTGTGATTCTACAAAGCAAGGAATTATGAAAATTACTTCTAATTAAGTCTATTAATATGAAGCCGTATTTTGGTTTCCATCATACAGTAACACATTCTGAAACAAAATTGTTTCACTACAGTCTCACTTTAATTGGATGTGCAACACTACTATATAAAAAATCAAAAATAAAAATATTTTTATATATATATAAGAGCTGCTAGCATAAAATCACCTACCTTTATGTCCACATCCAGACTGATAGCATGCAGAGCCTTCACAAGTATCAAGGCGTTGTGCAGAAACTGTTCATGAGTTCTTGGATCAGTATACATCCTCATGAAGTGAGTTGGAATCTAGACAACACAGAGAAATCAAACTCAACCTTCCACTAGGCAAAATTACTGATTTTGTATTTCTGCTCATTCAGCAATCAATAAGATCTAAATTTTGAACTGAAATTCCCTGTTAAGAATAAACCCAGTAAAAAAAAAAAAAACAAAAAACCAACAACTAATACTGAAATAATCTCCCTTGACTTGCTAAATGTTGGGGTGGTTTTTTTTTTTCTTTCTAAAGATCCCATAGGCCAAGAGTTGCTGTTGGGGAAACCTCCCTGCCCAAGCACCCAGGAGCTACTGGCAGCCACCTGAGCTGGGACTGAAGGTCCCTTGCAGTGGGAGGCTGCAGTGAGTGCTGGATGCCGTGCTTGACACCCCACCCTGACACTCTCAGACAGGGTTTCCTTACTGTCTTGACCCCAGGATTCCCACAGCAGAGCCTCAGCCATCTGGATCCTTAAAATAATTTAATCTGAGTGCAAAAACAGAAGAACACCTCGAGCTGGTGCCTTTGAGGAAAACCTGGGCTTTTCCACACCTCAGCCTCAGTGTGTTCAAGTCTGGGGTGTTCCTGCTGGATCCCCAGTTCCTGTCATGTCCCTCTGTCACCTGGCTGTGCTCCAGGCCCCAGACCTTCCTTAGGCAAGGGGTCAGTGCCAGGTCTCTCTCCTCGGGCTCCCAGCACCCAGAGCTCCAGCTGCAGCTCCCCCACAGCCACACCCCAGTGCCCGCCCTCAATGCACTCCTCAGCATTGCCAAAGCAAACACACTGACATTAATGAACTGCATAAAACTTGCACAATATTAAAAAACCTTCTTACCAAATATGGACAATAAGCTGCCATCTGTGCTGCCAACACCAGACCATCCATAAGGTCTTGGTCAAAATTCACTATCCATCTCATGGGTGGTATTCCACCTGATTAAAAGACAAAGCAAGATTCATGAGACTCTCTTCTCCCCAAGATGCCTGTTTTGTTCTGGATAGATATGGTAACTATTTGAAATTACTCAATAGAGGAATAACATAAGAAGGAAGCATCCATTCACATGCAGAATTTCACTGGCATATCTCTATTTCAGACCTGTTGCTGAAAACCTGAAAAATCTCACCTAGAATATTGTAACTGTTATCACTCTGCTGCAGCATGTAAGAGTATTCATAACAGCAGAATGGAAAACAAATAATCTAAACTTAACCTCACCGATTAGGAGCCTAAACATATAAATTTTTTATTACTATAGGCCTAACATTAATAGAGCTACTGAAACTCATGAAAACACTTAAAGGTGAAACGCTTAAGACATATAAAGGAAAGGTTATTGATTTTCTTTAAGGTCAGTCATATTGAATTATTTGGCATAAATGCAATATAAATGAGAGTTAGCAGCTCAATTGTTACAACACAAATCACCACTTCTACAACTGTTGTAACCCCAATGCCTAACAAGATTAGATAATTTTTTTTATATTTCTAACGTTTTTTATTAAAATAAAACTGATTATTAAGACATTAAATGTAGTTTACTTATAATTGCTTATTTTAAGCATCCATATCTTAAAATATTTAACACAGCACTTACACAGCTTTACTGTCTCAGGTCCAAGCTCCCAAATTCAGGAAACACTTTGGATTTAAGCCAATGGCAAGGTTTTCAGATAGACTGGGATCAAGCTTTCTCATTTGGACAAATTATATAGGTTCCATTTCACTATTACACTTAAATCAGTTCAACTCACAATAAACCCCTGTACCAGATCCTAAGCAAAATCAGTCATTATGCAGAAAAAGAGCAGACTTTTATAGACTACAGTTGAGGTACCATCAAAAAACTTAAATGTCTGTCACTTCACATCAACTTGCACATGCTTCAGCTTACTCATACAGTTTTAGTAAGAAAAAACAGGAGCAGATGCTGCACAAACTTAAAAACAAATGTCTGTAAATCCATCTGAGCTTAATTCTGTGACATCAGTAATGATTTTAATTTGCCACTGCTTCAGTGTGGTGATGTTTAGAGTTGGCCCAAAAGCCCTTATTTTTTCCTATTCATGCTGTGAATCAATTTAGGTAATATTATTCTAAATATTCATTACATATGTTTTCATTAAATATATTTTAAAAACAACCAACAATATTTAAAAGAGTATTTGCACAAATATTTCATTTTCTTTAAGTTTTGAAAACGAAATTTTACATTAATCTTGCTGTGTCAAAACTATTTTTTCCTTATCGTTTAATTGAAAGAACTTTTTCAAGCAGAACACTCAACATTCCAGTCTTGAAAACTCCATTTCGGAAGATACCAAAGATGGAGGATCTATAACTGACTGGATATATAACATCTACCTTTTATTTATGACAGGAAGAGATTACAGTAATATGGGCCTCAGTACCTAAATTGTAAGAGTATTAATTTTAACTCAATTCAGACATCGATTTTACCAATATTTATAGTAAGAGACATTTGTTTCATCCCATCTTCTTGGCAACCTGCTTGCAGTTATTTAAAAAATATTTAATGTAGTCACTGCAAGAACAAATACTTTAAAAATAGCAAGATACATTTTTGAAAGCATACTTTCTTCCTAAAAAGTTAGTCTTTCTAGCATAAATTCATCATTTTATTGATCATAGTTAGGACCTATGAAAATCAATAAACTGTCTTCTTTTTTTATTAATAGAGTTCAGACACTCTCAGCACGTAATATCAGCATTTTTAATAAATCACCATTTTCAAATTTTTATTTTTAACTTTTTAAGATTAACTACTTCTGCTTTAGTAAGTCCAATATTGAATTATTCATCTGGTTAGTAATCTAGATTTCTGCTTTAGTAAGTCCAATACTGAATTATTTTTTTGGTTAGTAATCTAGATTGATTTGCTGAGCATGGTTATGGAAACTCCTTAAACAATATGCTTTGATGAAAAAAAAAGTAACTTTATTTTTTATCCTACTTTATATTTTATTTTAAATATACTATTTGTTGCTTTTAGTCTTCTGGTGGGAATATTACTTGAGCACACTTAAGCAGAATGACAGAATGGTTTGGGTTGGAAGGGACATTAAAGATTATCAAGCTCCAAACCCCTGCCATGGCCAGGGACACCACAGACAGCACTTTTGTACATTGCTGTGTTCTCACTAATCCTTGCTTTCATGCTGGTAGGAATGTCTGTGTGCCAACAAAGTAGCTGGGGAATAAAGCTGGCTTAAAGAAAGAGAGTGAAAAATTCATTTACTGTTTAATCTTGATCATTCAATCCAGTTTTGCCATGCAGCCACAGAAATGTGTCAGTGGAAATGAAACATGGTGGGACTATTTTCTAAAACACCATTTATTGAACTGTAGCTTTATAGTAAATGGGTACATAAAGGAAAAAAAAATTAAGTGCAATATTTTCCTGTCTTAGCTAATTAAATATTTTTATAAGCATTTTCTTCGTTTTTCAGTTAATCCTTCTACTATCAATCAACCTACTTAACTCAAAGGCTTGTGAATAAATTAGTCAGAAAACATAATGTATTTTTCCTAATTACATTAAATCTACAGAACATCTGCCAGCTAATCACTCTACAGTAATTAAGTTTTTAAACAGAATTAGTACATTTTAGTAGAAATAAACAATAGAAATCAGAATTATTGCTCAGGATACCTCTAAGCATGTAAATACATTGAATTTCATTTGTACTGGTATTTCTTGCAAAAAACAAAAAAAATCAAGTGGAGCTTTAACATAAAGATTTTCATCCAATGTAATGATAAAAACCTGGCCAAAAATAGTTTCAAAGATAAATGGTAACAGCTAGCAAACAACTCTGTGAGACTGGGGGCAGGGGGAGAGAAAATTGTCCAAACTTTCACTTCTGAATTGAGACAGATTCCTGCTACTTGCTAGCTGCATCCCAAAAGGGCTGGCTGCAAATTTTGATAACACCAAGACTGAAATGGCACATTCTAAATCTCCCGTTAATGAAGAGGAGTGAGACAGAAGCCCCAATTCGGCAGATAATGAACTGTGCTCTGCACATAGACTAATGAGATTGGGAAAACTGGGAAAACTGGGGACTTGGAGTTATGAAAAGAGGCAAAAAAGAAACATTTCCAAAAAGAATCCATGGTCTTGATGAGACAACAGGGGACTGGAAAGAAGGTTAAAAAAATTCATAATTGGAGGAAAGATTTTGGAAGTGGGAGAAGGTTCTGAAGATCAGAGAGGTGCATAGAGACAAATGTCACTGGATGTCCAGGGACTTTGGACAGACATGAGATTGGTTTTCTGAGCAGCAGCACAGCAGGAATTGATTTCTCCCTGATGTTCCAGTGGCCTCCCTGGCACTGAGGGAATATGAGCAGAGTGCTGTGGGAAGCAATTGGACGTGTGAAATTATCAAACAGGGCACGAGCTGGTTCTACAACACACCCAGGATCCTGACCCACAACAGGATGTTTTGTACTCTGTCTAGCCCACAACAAGAGGTGAAAATACTTGGTAAAAGAAAATAACTAAGCAGGGTTAGCTTGGAGTGGATGTGCAGCCAAACACTTGTTATGGTTATAGAAACCTAAAACTATACTGCAAAAGGCCTCTGCAAGGGATCTGAAATGAGAGTGGCTCTGTTTCACTTGTTGATTCCACTCAACACTTAAGGAAGTAGAATGCAGTCAATTCAGTGATTTGGGACCAACTTAACTCTTCAATGCATTTACTTTTAATAGGTTTGTTTGGGTTTTTTTTTTTGGTTTTTTAACATGTACTGGTATCATATTACATGCATGTAGCAACCAAGCATTACAGCATCATCTCCATCTTTGTTGTGACAGGTTAAGCCAACTCTTGAAGACACACTGCTTACTTCATTCATGAAGCATTTCTACTTAGAAGCAGCAGAGTTTTGCCATGGCACTCTAATTATTCACCATCTTTTAAAAATTTATTTCAAAGTAAGTCCAGATTAATTGAGTTTTTTAAAACTTGATGTTCTTATCCTGATGAATCAATAGAAAGTCTACAAGGTTTTCCAATGTTTTTTTTTGCACATATTCTATTTCTCACACACAAAATGACAAACAAACAAAAAAACCAACCAAAAAAACCAACCAAACAAACAAAAAAACCCAAAAAAAAAACCACACCCACCAAGATTAAATATTTGTTTATATTTATTATTAAATTTGAAGCCTCAACATTTTTTTGTGGGATTTGAAAACTATTTTCCATACTGAGATAATCAAGGAAATACCTAAAACAATTCTACACAAAAATGACAAACCACTTCTTTCTTGTCAGAATATCAAGCAACAGCCACTATAAACTTCTCTAGGTCAATTTTTTTTTATTTCTTTTATATGTAAATTATACAATAGACCAAGGAAAAATACTATACATTTTAACTTCAGTAAAATTTTGATTGCATTTGTCATAGAAAAGCAATGAAAATGTATTCTAGGGAAAAGGTCCTATAAAGTGAAGCACAAACTTCACTGACAGTAACCCTAACTGCTATCAGCTGTCCACAACAAAAATCCTAGATTGTATACTTTCCAATATTTTCAAATGCAGTTTTTAAAAATTGCACAAAATTATCTTACTCCCATCTGGAGATAATATAAAACAGATTAAAGAATTGGCTTTGGGAAGAAAAATTGTTTGCAAGTATTCATGAGGAAAGGACGATAATTTAAGCTCTTGAACAACTGCAGTAATGATCTGAAACAAATGGGATGAAATCCAATAATGATGCTTGCAGCATACTACAATTAATTAAGAATAATTCATTACACAAGTGCTAGATGGAAAATTGGATAGAGAGAACTTCTGCAAAAAAGAATCTGGAGAAAATAGTAAATCCAATACTGTGGCAGGAAAAGCAAATACTGTGCTAGCATGCATTTACAGGAGAGCTGCATCTTAGGCACACAGAATGATCTTTTCACTTGTGTTCATTTCCAGTAAAGTCTCACCAGGTACAGAAACCAGCAATGGCACCAAACTTCCAGAGAAGGAGCAACTAAAAGGGTTTACAACAAAAATCCTTGAGCTGAGTACACTGAAAGATTGGAAGAATGGAAATGTTTTGCCAAGAAGAGGGAGAGAGAGAAACTGGAGGAGAATATAATCTGCAGATATGTATAAAGTTACTAGAAAAGCAAATATCCATTACACATCATATTTTAAAAGAGAAAGGTGGACTTACCCAAAATTTCCCATGCTAGAGAAATGTTAGATGTTTTCATGTTAGGCAATAGGAAACTCTTTCAAATGGAAATGAGTGGGAAATTCTGACAGATGTTGCCTTAAG
>VYZP01046212.1:0-11741 GCA_013400635.1 Hypocryptadius cinnamomeus | reverse complement strand
TTGTGAAAGTGATATATTATGACTCTTACTCTACATCTATTGCAAAACATGGAAGAGAAGCCCACATACTGTGTACACTAAATGGCAATGTTAAATTGGCAATGAAGCAATGCACATCTCCCTAAATCTCCAAGCAGGTTCTACGAATTTCCCTTTTGAAGGATAAAGATAAAGATTTTTTTTCCACCTAGGACTAAACAAATGATACTAGCAAGCTTCCTTGTTGATATACCCAGGTCACAATCTATTAACCTTTTTTTAAAGATACCCTTTTTTAAAGAATAACCAAAAAAGAAAGTGCTCTTGTATTTCTCTGCTTGGGGCAGGCAACTTTATTATTTATTAAAAGTCAGAAGTCTTCAGAAAGAAAATAGATTTCTGAGCCAATAATTTAGAGTCTATGACAAGTTACTAAGGTTTCTGCAAAACAGAAAAGGTCTCAATTCATTTGGGTCTTTAAATTATGCATATTGGAAAGCAGAATTCATGAGGGATTCATGAGTAACTGGTAATTTATTCCTGAGTAACTGGTCAGTACAGGATTAAATAAAGAGGCAAGTTATGTGTGGACTTCAGGCTCCCTCTTTAAGGGCCAGTTTTACTCCAAAGGGGGCACACAAAGAAACTGCAAAAGGTAGATCCAAAAAGGCAAAACAGTGCATCAGCAAGTAGCAGGCTTAAGCCTCTCTTAGGAGCTCTTTGCTCACAAGTAAACTTGGCACCTTGAAATTTAGCCATTCTCCCAGAAGGACACAGGTAGCCTCTGCAAAGAGCCCATTTCTAATTCTCCTGCTCCCACGGCTGTGGATAGTGATGACAGTCCATAAAGCATTCAAGCTGCACAAAAGAGCACCAGGAGAAATTAAAGCTCTTCAAGCTGGAGCTGCTGTTGCAGAATATAACTGACCCATCCAACACTGACTGCTGCTTTCCAGCCTTTGGAGATTTGAGCATGTGTAGTGGGACAGGGATTTCAGAAATTGAAGCAGCCTGCAGATACGAGCTGAACCAGCACATTCTCAATCCAGTCTTAGCTCAGTTTAAACTGGGACTAAAATCCTTCCAGCTTGGATCCAAGTTCAAGCCCATAATTAACATGACTGGGCCCAACAATCCCTCAGAATGTTTAACACTGAAAAATGCTGCATTTAAAAATAGGAATGTGACAAAGGCATGTGGCAAAGGTAAAGCGTCCAGGCCCAGCTCAGCCAGAGGGATAACCCCTGCTCCCCCAGCAGCACAGGCACTCTTGTGCCACAGGGTCCTCTTACTACTCACATCTGACTTGAGAGGATGGAGAGGTGCTGCAGTGCTGTGTGGGTGATGCTGTGCTGTAGAAATCAAGAAGAAGCATGAGAAAAAATATAAGCTCTCTGATACCTATACACACACCCCAGATGTACAGAAACTCATATATATTTCTACAATGATGAACCCCACAGGACTGACAAGGTTCAAAAGATATATAAAGGCTCTGCTGTATAGAAATGTGTTGTTCCCTGTTGTAAAACAAAGAAGACCAGAACAATAGAGCCAAGTGAGCACAAGAAGTACCTGAATTGATAAGTACCCAACTACCAAGCATAATGGCCTTGAATCATGGTGCAGAAATGAGGGCTTTTCCTGCCCACACCAGGGTTGTGGAGAGGCAGAGGAGGGTTAGGAGTAGGAGAGGCTCTACATGATGTGGCCTTGTTTACCGTAAGTAAACAGTCTAGACAGATCTTTTGCTCAATAGCACCCCAGCAGGGATGTTCCTTTATGGTCAACTCAGCATTTTGAAGTAGTAACTGTTTGCTGCTTCAGACCATAATGATTTTAAAGTTTTGTGTCTGTCTCTGTCTCAGGAAAAAACCCTAAGATTTGAACCAGTTATATGGTTAGAATTTGTGCTAGGTTTAGCTGATTGTGAAGAAATGAGGGAATAAACGCCCCCATATATGGAAAATTTCTTCCATTTTTCTTCAGAATTAACAAATTATACCTGATTGTCTTTGTCCAGAGACAGAAAAAATAACTGGGTTAAAAGTACTGTTTTGAACTGGGTTCAAAAGTACTGTTGTTGCGGCTACTGTCAGAAAGGCTGTTGGTGAGCACTCTTCATCAAAGGACATTTCATGTCTGCATCCACACCCTTCACATTCTGCTGCCAAAGCAATGTCAGCCTGGGTCATATGCCTTCAAGGCAACTTTAACTTGGGAACATTTCTTCAAAAGACACTAAAAATGATTTGCATTTTTCCTTACTAAATCAGCATTTTTGGTATCATTTGTGTCAGTGCCAACTTCCTCTCATTCTTCACCTGTGTTCTGGCCCCCCTTCCCCCTCCCTTGTGTGCTCCTGAACACCACTTGCATGCCAAGAAACCCATACTGATGAATGCAAAATTTTTTTTGCTTGTTAGAGAAAACTATATTATGCAGCCTCCTATGCAACCTACACTACATCGGCTTACATCTTTCACGAATAAGAATAATTTTTCTGAATAGGATACTTCCTTTACAAATGGAAAATACCCCAGATTTGGATTTTTTTTTTTTTTTGTCATTACATTTTTTGACTTAAGCAGTTAATGTCGCAATGACAGAAAGTGGCACACTGTGACCTCTATCCTGCCAGGAGGAGGCTGAGAGTTGATGCAGAATTTTGGACTTGGAACAAGCACTCAGATACTGGGGTGGTCATTTCACACTGATTACTGTTCTTTACTGCTGATATTTTCCCTGACTGGTTAACTTTTCCCATCCATGTTAACTTTTCCTCTTCCATCAAGGTAAATTATTAAACAATTCATTTCGTTTTCTTGAGGGCTGTTGGTTTGGTTTGGGGTTTTTTCCCTTTCCCAGAAGCACATTTAAGTTACCTGGCAGCAGTGTGCAGCAGAAATCACAGTGCAATTTCAGGAGGAGTTAACGGCAAGAATTGCACATTATTCATATCTCACGGAACTTGATAATAAGTTATTATTCCTCACCGTCAAAGGGACAAACTGAGCCATGAGAAGTGATTGCTGAGATATCCCAGTGCTTTTGCAGGCACAATGGTGTGAATGTTTCCAGCCTGGCTCAGCACACTGTCTTCACTTACATTTACTGCCAATGCCAAGCACACAACATGAGGGCACTGAAGTCCTTTCAGATGTTGATGACTCACACTCTTTAAATACGTCACATGCCCCGACAAATCCACCTTCCCATAGAAGGCACCAAATGCCATTAGATGAAGCAGATGTTTCTAGGCAACCTGACCATGACCGTGAAGTGACCCTCATCTATTTTGGATTTATCAAATCATCAAAGGCTCCTGCTCCTGCCAATAAGACTTGGGACAGGCGACTCAAAGAGGTCATTATATAATGACCAGCTGCCTGAGCCAAGTGAGGCAGAAAATACTGCCTACAGGGGACTTTGGGGCTCTTCCTGAGGGAAGAGGAGCCCTCGGGAGCCAAGGGGACACAGAACAGCCAGTGTCCTCTCCTACCACGGTGCTGACCGACCACATCTGAGAGGAGGGAGCCCGGTGACTGTGGCAGCCGTCAACCAGCCAGGGACTATCAGGCAAAGTGAATGAGTCAGACCTGGAGTCTATGCAGGAAGACATTTTTGGGAGCAGGCGGAGGCATGGATGGGGATCTGACTGGAGCACAGATCTGAGATCCCTCCAGAAAATCCCATCAGGAAGTCAAGACAGAAAGACTCTGAGCAACCTTCAACATTTCTGAGTCAGAAGTGGAGACCCCTACTGAAATGGAACTCCTTATCCATAGGCAGGGCATGCATGAGTGATAATGGCAACAGAGGCATTTGGATGCTCTTATGGTCCTGAGAGCATCCTTCCCTCTTCAAAGGGCAGTAAATACCAAGGTTAACCACAGCCAGCTTCCCCAACGCTTTCTTATTGTACACACACCAGAACACAGATAATCACAAACATCTGGAGGGTAGCAGCTCCACTCAGCCACCTAACACATCATACTAAGTCTGATACCAGGTATCAACCACAGTGTCAATCAAAAACAGACATTAAAGCAAAAAAGGCACTCAGCCTTTGCAATTTTATTCCCAAAAAATCCTGGATCTCCAAGATCTAGAAAATACTACATTTTACCATAGAAAATCCATAGCTCATTTACTAAGCAAAGATGCCCAAGCTGCAACCATGTAAGTACCGATAATGTCAAAATGGCAATGAGGAATACAGAATGGGTAGTACTCCCAGACATGGACTCAGTAACCTATCAGGAGTGTTACATACAAATTATGTTGTGAAACAAGAGGTTGGCAGTGAAACAAACTAGCTGATAAAGAAGCACTGTAGCAGTTTATTAGAAATGTGGGCTGTGTCAAGCCCCTGTTGTAATTACAAATGGAATGGCTTCTATAGCTATGAGGGAGAAATGAAAGCAGATGACTGAACAGAAAAGACTCTATGAAGTGCTCAGGCACTAAAATCTTCTGAGCCAACAATCTTTTTCTGCTTGAGTGCTATTTTCAAGTGGTTTATATTTTGTTCTCAGAGACTTACACGATCAAAACCTGGAGTTAAGATGATGGTTCCACATCAGGCAAGTAGCTAAAAGCAGTTTTCAATCCCTGTATTAGGCACATTCTTTTTCAAAATGTATTAAGCATCTAGTTCACCAAATATTCACCACAAACAACTCCAAACTATCAGTAGGGAGGAAAATCTTTTGATAGCTAACATATCCTGTGGCCTTTGAGAATTTTACAGTGCTATGGTACCTTACCAATTCTGGTGTAAACAGGGACAGCACCCAAAAAAAATGGCAAAATCAGCAATCAACTTGGGCAACAGATCCTGAAAAGTGTAAATTTCCTATAAAATTAGGACTGCTGCTGTCGCTGTGGAGGAAGGGTGAGGCTGCCTGGAGGAGGCAACTCCACAGGCTCAGCTGTTCCCCAGGCTCTGGTCTGCATCTCCCCCTGCTTCCTCGCCCTCCCTTCCCCATCCTCTCTCTCTCCGTCTTCAGAAGCCACCTGTCCTCCCAGGGCCAAATCCTGCTGTGGCTGATGCTGCCCAGAAGACCAGAGCAAGTTCTTGGAGCGACAGGCAAGAACCACTATGCTGAGTTTGGTGGAAATCTGCTGATGCAAAAGCAGCCTTCAGTGACACCATGCAGCATGCTGCTGTAGCCCCAGTAATAACTGACTTGGCAAAATTCTTTTCCAGACAATCTAGCTCAAAAATGGCAAACGGACTCTCTTTCTGTGTTGTTTACCTGCTAGGGAGCAGGGAATAAATGAAGCATGCATGTGCATGTGCACCACTTTTGTATATTGGGAAAGTTACCTGTCCTTCACTTGCTCATTTATTAAGCTCTTACTTTGACAGGTTCTTGCACACATGCTTGGACAATTTTTAGAAGTATCATCAATCTAAGTACAGCTGAGTTGCTCTCTCACCTCCCTATCCAGACTTTGACTGAACAGTTTCTTTTAATAAATGAGTGATATGGCTGGGTGTTATCAACCCACTGTAACATTTAATAGATATTCATAACATATATTAATCATGAGCAAGTTTACAAAGGATTCAATCCTGAAAGGTGTGGAGAACACTCGATTCTCCTTGAAGTCAGTGAAAGCAGAAAGGGTGAGATTTTTGTCCTTCCAGGTTCTGCATTACAAATACCAATCTTCCTTCTGGACATTAAAAACGTCAGCACAGCTTTCTGAAGCAATGCATGTGCCATTCGGTCAGTTTGTTTTACAAGTACCCTGTTCATTGTAGACAGAAAATCTATTTTTGTTTCAAAATTTTTACTACAAAAAAAGCCTTCCTTCAAATTTGTCCCAGGTACAGAAGTCTGCTCTTTTGCAGAACCTTCTGCATTTTCCCTGCTTGCTTTGAATCATAGCAATCCTGCTTGGCCTATAAACACCCATATAGAAAATGGCAGCGTTCACATTCCTTTCCACATGCAGAACTCAGAAAAACTTCATCAATTAAAAACCAATCAAGTACATAAGAACAATAACACAGCTTCCCAAAGTCTAGCAACCTATTAAAGTGAAATACAGAATTACAATTAAGATTAATGGGAGACAACTAGAATGAATTTCAATCAGTTCTATTTCAAATGCATGTGGGATCCTGTTCATCATTTATAAGAAATTATCCAATCTAACCTCATTACTGTTATTTCTTCCCTATACTGGGATTTTAAAAATAAAGTTCCAATTCCTAACAAAAAATAATCCTAATTCCTAACATAAAATAGTAGGGAAAGATAAAAAGAATGTTTAATTCTAATAAAATACTGTTTGTTGGGATTGTTTTTCATAACAGGAAGGTGGCACAGCTGCAATACACATAACTCTGTTCACTAGATATCAACCAATTTGTCTGGTTTGTTTACAGACATATTCTTGCCCTGGCAGCTGTTCAACCACTTCTTGACATTGTATTGTAATGTTAGATATTCCACAAAAGATTACAAAATATGCCACCCAAATTCTTTATACCCCAGGAGATTGTGTTATTTTCCCCCAAACAGTATCCCAGTTATGTAGTTCATTTCCATCTTGAAAAATGTGATTTTCAGTACCATCTGCAGACTTGCAGCTTGGGTGTGGTAATCTGCTTCTTCACTTTCAAGCTGAAGAGGTTACAGGTAAGGTCTTATATCTCTGCAGATTATATTGATCAACAAGCCTTTTATCTGAGAGAATATCTTGACTAGTGAGCATCTTCATCATAAGCAGTACTGAGTCATAAGTAGTCAGACAATTCAAGTGATTTTCCAGTTACTTCATTCTCCTGAAAATTTCTGAAAGAATTCAAACATGATAAGAAGTATTTATTTTCTCTTATATCACCAGAATTAGTGAAAAATCACTGGAAAGCAATTGTTGTGTCTTAGGAATGGCACTCCCCAATTTAGTACCTTCTCCATCCCCCAGACAAGACTGTCTGAACGCAGACACCACCTGCTTGCTCCCCACCCCATGCCCTCCCCCTTCCCAGTCGGGGGATGGAGTTCAGAATTGGAGGCACAAAAAGGTGAAATTTAAAGGCTGAGATAGGAACAATTTACAGGAAACAGCAATGAGATAAGATAATGAACAGTAACATCAACATTCATAACAAAAGGTATAAGGCAAAGAAACAGTTTACACAGAAAAATCACAACAAAATACCAACCTTCCTGCCCAAAATGCCAGTCCCTTACTTCTGCCCCTTGCAAGTGCAAGATAGTATCAAATAATATTATGCCCCTCCTGGCTACTACTAAAATATTAACCCTGTCCTGCCCAAAATTAGTTCACCAACACAGCTGTTTACTTTTCCAGACAGCATAAGGTTGAACTTAAGACTAGGTACAAGCCTAAGAATGGAATACTTGGACAGCTGAAGGAGGTTACACTACAGCCCCTGACCAGTGTGACTAATTATATTCAAAAATATTTTACTTTTGCTTTTTCTGTAGTTATACTTTGGGTTCATTTGTTTGCAATGTTCTGTGTTATAATTGTTTTGCCTCCATAGCCCATGATGAAATGTCAAATTAGATTATACTGTAAACTGGTGGAATATTTAACAGCCATGAAGAAGATTTACTTCACCCTCTTCTGGATTCTGTATGTAAATGTCTCATTGTCTTCTTCAACACAATCTAGGCTATTTTAGGGGTTCTTCACCTCTGGACATGCTTTCAAATCTCATTATGCAAATCCAGTATGTGACACATAAGCAAAAAATATTATATTCAAGTTATTAAATGCAAAACCTGAATTCTTTTCAAATACGAGTTCGATACCCAGTAATAGAAATTAGAACTGTTAACTGAGAATCAATTTTCCAGCTGTCAGTTTAACAAACAACAATGAAAGTTTTTTAATCAACTCAGTTGGCTACCTGATGTTTGTTTCAACAAGAGGCATTCTTCCCATGACAGGTTATTGGGAGGAGGCATGACAAACCCCATATACATGAGTAGAATGCCTGTAATGGGAGACATCCTGCTAGCAACAGCCCCTGGAAGATCCCAGTTCTGACACCCTGCAATGGGGTCAAGCAGGAAGTGGAAGGTATCCAGTGCTGAGCGAGAAGAGAAAATGGGGGAACTGTAGTCACAGTGAGCAGAAAAAAACAGATGGTGCCAGTAGGCTATAGGATTGTTGATTTTGGTTTGTAATTACAACTGGCAATCATTTTGAACCACTGCTGCCTTTTTTAATTATTCCACTTTGATTGCAATTACCAGCCAAAATCAACAATCCTAGTAATAGAGCTCAGAGTTTTCTGATGAAATGGTTAAACACCCAAGTGTTTGCACCCAGACCTTACAAACCTGCAATTTAATAGGAAAACTTATTAAGAAGAAAATTTTTTGGATCATAAGTTGTATGCCAATGTATTCATAGCCTAGAAGCATGAGAGTAAGAAGATTACAGTGAGGACAGTTGAAACTTTCTTTTGGAAGTTGAATTTCAGTCAGCAAAGGAAACACTCACCAAAGTGCAAACAAATTCATGCACTGTTTTGCTGTAGAGCATAGTTTAAGGCAAATTAGTGTCTCAAGATGAACCAAAGCCTGAGGTTTTCCAAAGCAGTGACATTTTTTGAAAATATCATGTTGACTTCTGTCTCATTGGAAACTGTGCTGTGTATACAATAAAACTCATCAAATTTCTTAAGCATTTGAAAGCAGGGCTGGGGTGTTTTGAAGTCTACCTACTAGGCTCAGCCAACACCACAGGCTCAACACAGGATGCAAAAAATCCATTTTGAGCATGTGAGAGGTGATCATGAGCATGTAAGTGGAAATCAAGTCAAATTAATCTCGTTTTTCTGCTAAATAACACCTTTCACCTCACAGTTGCCCTTGAGAAGGAATCTCATCTTGAAAGGAAAACAAGAACAGACTCAGAAAAAAGTTATAGAAAACCATACTGAAATGACCTCAAGAGTACATCTAATCCTTCTCCTCACTGAACTATACTCAAGCCATGCCTGACAGACAAGTTCTTCACATGGAGATTCCACAGTCTTTCACAGATTGCGCTAAAACTTTCCTGTCTTTGTTCTCATTATATTATTCCTAACTTTCAGCAGGAATCCTCATTACAACAGTTAAAGCCTGTTATTGCTCATTCTATTAGTAGAATGTGAAAGGGACAGTTTTCCTCCCTCCTTTGAATTGTGCAAAGACTGTTATGTTTCCTGCTAGTGTTCTTCTTTCTTTACTTAACCATCCCAATTTCTTAAGCCTTTCTTCATAAATCACATTTTCTTCTCCTACAATTGTTGTTTTCAGCAATCTCTCCAGTTGAGCCAGGTATTTGTTAAAAGTTAGTACTCAAAACTGGGTATAATATTCTAAATAAACCTTTACCAAAACTTAATAGACCAGAAGATTATTTCAAATGCCCTACAGTATTACACAGGTAATACTCCTGTGTAACTAACCTATTAACTCACAACAAAATTACTTTTTTCTTATCCTGTTCAGTAGGTGATTCAGTGTGACGGGAGATTCAGCCTAACCTCTTATTCTCCAGTGAGGAAGATACTCAATTATCCAGCCTCTTATTCTCTCTCTCTGTGGGTGTAAGAAGATTATTCCTGTCCAACCACAATATCTTGAAATCCTTCTTGTTGAACTGCTGCCTTAGACTGCATCTTTAATGTGTAAAACTCTTTCTCAAGACTAATCCTGTCCTACAGTATGCTCCTTAAATGTTGATATCTTATGAAAGTTCACAAAAAATATTGAAAAGTGATAGTGAGCTTTTAAAAACTTTTTAAATGCAGTTTTCCAAAGAGAGGGCAACTAGTCTTATTATAATCTGTAGAGTGCTTTTTTAGCTAGTTTATGAAATGTCATGAGAGATAAAATCAGAATTTGTCAGGAGAAAACAGCATGTCATAGCCTGTTTCTTTCCTATCTATAAGGGTAGTTATTATTTAGTTCCAGAAGGAAATTAGACGACTGACACAACCTGATTTTGGAAAACCTATAATGGCTGTTAATTCATCTCCTCATCATCCTCCAGATCTTCAAAGATACTTTGAATATTTCTTTCAGTATTACTGCAGAAACTACAGCCTAGCAGACTAAAGCATTGATTGAAACAGCTGGTGTAAGTACAAGGTACATCATGGTACTTTCGAGTGCAGTTCTGGTCAGCTGGAGTGAGTAGGTGCACAGCAGTCTGACTTGCAGCAGCCACTGGCATTTAGGGGTTGTAGTGGAGCTCGTGATTGCAAATGTTCACAAGCGGAATGAGAGCTGGGATCATGTTCCGTGCCAAGAAGAGCCACCATCAAAGACATCAGAAGAGCAGACAGCACTCCAATGTATGTCACAGCATCTCCCTTCTTCTCTTCATGTGCACATTGGAGGTCAAATGTAGACTGAAAAGTGGGGTAATGATGCATTTGGTGAGTTACTGCACCCTGCACCTTGTGAGACATCCCACCCTGTCATGCCTACCCCTACAGCTGCCCTTGCTGCACCTGCTGATGACTGTCAGCCTGCCTTTGCCCAAAGTCCCAGGCAGACCTAAAGGTGCACCAAATGGCTCCTTTGCTCTCTGTTTTCTTCTCAGTTCCTCGTTCCGTAAATAATGAAATCCCTCTCTCCAACATGCCTCTCCATTTCTCTGAGCAATGCAACTGGAGCTGTGTCAGGGCAGCTAGTCCTTTCTTTGCTCTGATTGAATAATAATGAAAGGATGGGAAAAAAAGACTAGCAGCTTTTGAGATTAATCCCCCTTCTGTTCTCAGCTGTCAGACTTACTTATTTTTTCCTTTTTTCAGCTAAATCAGGTCATTATACTACAAATCTTTACTCTGAATGAAAGATTAAACTCAGGTATTTTATTTTCATCAGGGCATAATATTCAGCACAGAATAATTGGCTAGAGTTTCATCTGGATATTTGTATGGGGCCTCCTATCAAATTCCGTTAAAACCTTACTGACTCTTTCCATTTTTTTAAATTCCTTAGGATCTTACTGTAGCAGACTCCTGGCAAATGGAATCTTTCACTCAATTATACCTATCTCTACATCTGATATGTCATGTTTTCATGAAGCCTCTTTAAACAATCAAGAAAATGAAAAGGTCTTCAGGGTTACCTTGTAATAAAAACAGTAATAGAAAAGAAAAAATCTATAACCTAAGTGTTTGTCCTTGACACAGTTTTTTGGGGGTTTTTTTTACAATGAGAAGGGAAAAAAAGAGGAAGGAAAAAAAAGAAGCAGTAAACAAGAAAAGGCTTTCAGACTACATTTAACTGCTTTGAAGCCAACAATAAACTTACCACACTTAAACCAGAAGGCCAACGAGGCATAAGGTCATCAAAACCAAGGCTCATTGAGCCAGTGTGTTTGGATAGATGCCATTTCCACTTTGTCAGTACGAAGAGTGCTATATTGAACAGAGAGAACAGAGCTCATGCTGACATAAAATTAAAACCAAAAAACATCAGGTCTATTGTGGTGATCTCATGAGGAGCAGGCAGGTTTGTTATGCATTAGTAAACTCTCTGGTGTGACTATTGAGCCTACCTTGATGTTTTTTAGTTTACTGATTACTTTATTGATAGTGTCTTTTTTAAAAAGACATTATCACACAGGGAATGTATTTTCTCAACTGAGAAAAGCTGGCTTTATGCCACTTCTGCTCTACCCAAAATCGACCCAACAGTAGCTTTGGGATTTAATTTAAACAGAGAGAGACAAAGCATGACAAAAGCATAGGCCATAACAAC
>VYZP01046208.1:954-18154 GCA_013400635.1 Hypocryptadius cinnamomeus | reverse complement strand
TTTTATGAACTCAGGTGCTTTACAAAATTCAAAGTGCTGCTAACCACCGACCGTATCTGGTGGAGAGAAGCCAGGCTGGGTTGCTCATTCTGCAACAGCACCTCTTTGGAAAACAGACCTGGCCAGAACCTGCCTGACTCTAGCCAGCTTTAACAACCACTGGGCCACCTTCTCCTCAGGGAACTCTTGAACCAGCTCCAGGCCTCAGAGCTTTTCTGCCCTACAGCCACAAAGATCCCAGCCCCAGAGGAAAGCTGAATGAGGACTGAGTCCATATCCTTGAGGCAAGGACATCAATAACCTGCTTCAGCTGTAATCTACTTGCACTAGATAAACATGGTTACAGCTGCTTTCTCTTTTATAGCTGGGGCAAGAAGAGTATTTTAAGTGTTATATCCTTAAGGTACTAAAAGTAAAAAACCCCAACAATCAAACCTAGCAAAGCCTCAAAGAGTTTTCCTTCTGATCATGAAACAATGACTGAATAATCACTTAAATAGTTTCAGAATCCATTACATAAATACTGAGTATTTATTAATATTCATGTCTACAGTGCAGTCTAGTGTGACTAATGTTCTAATGTTAGCAATGTTTAAGGAGAAGATACGGAGATAAGAGATAAACCTTCATGAAAGCAATAATCTGTGGAGAGGAGTTGCAACATGATTCATAGTACCTGAAATGTCCATGTGTTAAGTCTTTTTTATGCATGTTTTCACATGCATCAGTCATGCTATTGAGAAGGCCCTGCTGTGCTGTCATGGGGCCATGCCAGAGGTAGCAGAGAGGATTTATTATGTGCCTTAGGCTGGATTCACAGGGGACTAGGCACAGCACTGAAAACACAAATTTTAAATGCATTGTTCCCCAGTGGAATTTGTCCTGTAATCCTCAGATTCCTGACTTGTCCTATTCTGGCCTCCTAAAAGCTGATAGCTGTGCAGGACATCATCTACAGCAGTTGATAGGACACACTCTAGCACCATAAAAAGGTGCCAAGCTCCATCATGATCTTTTCCAACCAGATTCTCTTGGAGTTAAGGCTTAGTGTCTTACTACTGCACAGAGCACTCCACATCTGGCTACCAAGCACTTGAGCTGGGCTCCTCGAGCCTTTGCTGGTGAAGCTGTTGTACTTTGCTTCTGATATTTCTCATACTCATTTGAACAGAAACGGGAATACAAAGCCTTCCATCACTCATTTTCTTTCCGCTTTTTAATTTTTCCCAAATGTTTTCTCTTGCTAGTCAAAATTAAACTTTAAATGCAAGCTACAAGAAGAGATCTATAAAAATTAACCAGTGTGGATGCTGCCCACACTGCGTCTTTTGCATTTTAAATCTGCATTTTCCATGTCTCACAAGATGTCCAAACTAGCTGACTCTAGGAGAGGAAACCATTGCAGTGGTATTGCCAACCCTCTTATGTTTTTAGAGAGCTGGAGATGGTCAGTGCATGCTTTGTATGCTGAAAACATTATACAATGTGAGGAGGCAAGCCAGTGGGGCACAGGTTTGATAAACACACTGATCAGTATAGTGCTGCTGAGACATGGGTGTTTCTTGGACACATTAGGATATTGGAAGCTTCAGAAGATTAAGTGCTAGAGCTGTCCAAAGAGTCTGACTATAACGTTTTGGTCTCTAGTGCCTCTACTGGTAGCTATGGGTCTGATGGCCTACTGGTTCCTCCATCACCCCACAGAGATGCCCAGTCTGGCTCTGGGAACAGAAGCTGTGGAATCAGGACAGTACAGGGTTATGCCCATGCAAATTAACCACTCTGAGGGACAAAATGCACTAGCTCAGGCACACCAGGAGCATATGGCTGCACACCTTTGGAGACCTGCACGTGTGCTTTGATGTGTCCTGTGCCACATGGATGTACAAACCCATCAATCTCTTTTCACACCCTCCAGCATGTGCTATGGCCCTGTCGAGAGTTGTCCTTGTGAATGTATATCCTGCAGTGCCACATGAATGCACAAAGTTCCTTCCTCATTATAAGAAGTGAGTGAAAATGCATGTGCTACTAATTGAATAGTATTAAAATAGGTTATTTTAAAAAGTTTTTCTAGTCTGTGCTACTGCTTAGTTTTAATAGCTGAAAGGCAGAAAGTGATTGATTCTTTTCTTTTAAGCTTTTTGCAGTGCTTAGAATTGCACCACAACACAGTTAAAAGAAAAGTCAAAAGGATTATTAAGTCTACCACAAAGTATATTCATGAGCAGAGGATTTACCAGTAACATACACTCCATATTCCATAGCTCCACAACAAGAATAGGTAGAGCTTGAAACTCCTTTTCACAGAGCTTCTGGACTGCAAAACCTTCAGTGTTGAAGGGCTGATTCCTTTTTTCTTTTGTCTGTCAGCACAATTCTTACCATCTGGAGTTAGTTTAGCAGAAAGGTGTGGATGTATATTTGTCTTTCAATCCACTCAATAAAATGTGACACATTACTGTAAACTCCAGGTCCCAAAACCTTGGAAAAGCAGACAGAGCCCCAAGATGTTAAACCAAACAAAGTCCAGCGCCCGGCAGTATGCTCGCATACAAGTGGTCCTCCACTGTCACCCTGCAACAGGAAAGTTAAAAACAGTCTGTTATACATGTGGCCAGCACTCATCATTAAAGCTGTATCACATTTCCTACAGCCATTTGCCTTCAGCAAATAACTCAGCTGTAAAAACCTGCTGTAAAAACTGTGTAGCTACACGCAGCATTACCAGTATTTATTACCTATTACATTTGTACAAAAAATAACCTGCAAAAGGCTCATACAAATTAGAAATTTAACTAATACAGACAAACCCTAGAGTCTTTGAGCATTTTGCTAGCATGAAGATAAGCTCTTTACACCAATATTAACAATAACAGTAATAGTAAAAGTTGGGTTGAAGTATGTAAATAGCTGTCATTCCTAGAATAGATAAAGTATGCTACACCTAATTAACATCACAGTATTCTGATTTCTAAAAGCAGTTTTGTTTCTGGAAACTTTCTGTTTCTCCTTACAGAGAAGCCTACCATGCAAGAGTCCACGGTGCCAGATTCATAGCCAGCACACAGCATCCTGCTGGTGATGATTTTCATGTCAAAATATGACTGGCATTGTTCTAAGGAAATGATGCGAACCTCTCCTTCTTGAAGCTTGAAAGGCACTGCAAAACAGAATTAGGTCTTTACTATACACAAATTCACAAATACTTACCTATTATGACTCCATGAGGTAAAACAAACATTTCCACTGGGATACATTATAAATACTTCTCTCTATATATGTATTAAATGTAAGGAACACTGTGTGTTGCATTCTGGAGAAGGACTAAGCCCATGGGGACTGGTGTGGCATTTGCTGTTTATTGAGCATTAGCACCTTGATGTGCTGCAGTTTGTGACTTTTAAGATGGGGGCAGTGGTGGCTGGAAAATAGTAATGTGAGAGAGGTGGACAGCAGGTTTGATTCACTGTTCCAGGGCAGGACCTCCCTGTTTCTTGGTGTCTGTCATGGTAAAACTTGGTAATAATCAGAGCCATTTTCGTTATGTTTGCGTAAATCTGACTTACAGAATGTACCAGGAAATCAGGATTTGAACCTAATTAAATTATTGTAATATGTTCAAGAGACAATAGAAGACTTCTTCCTAGTCCAAGCAACTGAATGAGCTCAAATTCTAATCAAATTTGTTCAACCTAGGGTATACAGTACTAAATGCTATGTAGCCACGGTGGGTTTAGATGCTTCCTAGCATAAAACCTTTAAAATCAACTCTGACCACATTAGAGAACAAAAAAACATTTACCAGTCTGCAAAAACATTCTGTTGGAGTTTTTTTCCTGACATCATATAGGGATGTTTTAGATGGGTAGAGATGCTAGTAAAGAGCTTACCATTTACATAGCCAATTTAATTTTTACCATATCTAAACTGGCCACTACAATTGAAGTTCCACTGAAGCAGTACAGAAAGGAAGATTTCCTTACCCAGAGTATGGAAAGCCATCCCTAGTAACTATTACAATAATAGCAAAGGGAGAAGCACAATGGCTAGTGCACTGAAAGTGTTGGGGCCAGGCTAATTTGCATACTATTAATGCAGAATCATTTTGCCTGAACAAAGATTTACATAACACAGCAGTTCTTGTCAAGGATTATGGCAGCCCCCAAACAAGAAAACACACTAACCTTCTATTCAGTGATACAAAAACAACACTTGTGATTGTGGAATAAATTGTCTCACAAGTACGAAATTATTCATGACCCTGTTCCTCCAGCCTGTATGCCAGTACTTCCTGTGCCTCCAGCTTTCTCTGAGCTAAAAGTGTTTCTCCCACACTGAAGAGGTGCTACCTTTGCAATACTGTTCTGAATGCAACTTAGACGGGTAAAATCATAACTAAGGTGGGGGATTTTCTTGACAGAAGTTTCCAGATTGTCGATATTTTTAAAAATCAAGTCAGTGTCTAAGTAAGTATTAAGGAGCATAAATTGAGGCTGCTGCTTGAAAAAGCTAGGCTATAGCCACAGCTTGATCCCCTCAAGAGTAGTTACACTTCCTCAGTATTTACTAAGATCCAGTAATAGTATAAATGGATAAAAGTTTGTAACGGTATCACTTATTTGATTAACTCAGTAGAAGCTTCATATGTTTTTCAGAAGTCACAGAAATATTCATCTTACTTTTGTTGCCCATGTGTCCCCAGCCTGTGATGTAGCAGTAGGTGTCTGGCTGAACCAACTGGTTCTTGCTGGGCAAGCACACAGGTCTTACATAGCTTGTCTCATTGATGTCCTCATCTAGTTCCACAATGCTGATATCATAGTCTACAACTGCTCTGTTGTAGCGTGGATGGAGGATGATGGTCCTCACTAGTCGGGTCTGCATGAAACTTGATGGGTGGTCAAGATTGCTGATCCCAAACACTACTTTCCAGACAGCTGCATTTTCTCTCCTTTGTAAAAAAAGGAAAAAAAAACAGTGACATTTCAGTCAAGGTCTTTCTTTTAAGCTAAAATACCCAAGATATTTTTTTTCTTCCTTTTTGTACACTACACTTTGCAAAGCATACAAATACTACACGAATAAGACAGATATTTATGCATTATTCCTTACAGCAAAGATCAGAGCAACAGAAGTGAATGCTTTCCATTTCCCTCCAGCTTGTAATCCAACACATTAAAGCTCACTCCATCAGAAGATATGTAACCATGTATTAGTTGTTGTATTAAAGGCTGTCAAAGTCATCCCTTGGATCCTTCCTGGCATTAGTTCCTCACATGCTCAGTGGTGGGCACCTACAAACTTCGCTGGGGTGGGAATATTGTTCAGCAGTCTGCTGCTGACAGCCCTTAAGTCTTGCTGAAAACCCTAAGGAGTCTCAAATAAGAAATTTTATTGTGTAAATTAAATATTTTATGATAGCCATGGGAAAAGTCATTTATTTATTCAGCATTCAGTCTGTGCCAAGTATACTTTCTATGCCTAAAATCAAAGATTACTTTGACTCTTAAATTTTTTTGAGACTCTTTTGGTAAACACAGAAGACCACACCGCAATGATACATATGATACAGGGGGGAACACTGAACTACTGTCTGTTGAGACACATCAGAAAAGCCTAGATTTTATGGAAGACTTTGAAGCTGTAATCTCTCAGTCATAACTGGTCACAGGATTAGTTGCAGGTTCTTTGCCGTTTCTAATTAGTCTGTGATGCTAAAAGCTCTCCCAAAAGTCACCATTTTTCACAACTGCTGAAGGACAACTCCATGTAACTAAGCACCTTTGACAGGACTGAAGCTTATTCAAAGCAGTGTAAGTAAATGCATGCAAAATTTCAGCTTTTTCATAGTGCTCAAGAGGATTTTAATCCCTGTAATTTGTAAAGAGATTCAGTTGCTAAATCAAGACTACGTTTATCTTAAGAGCTGGATGAAAATTCTGGCATTTCAGACTATAATGATCATTTTAACATCATAATCAATTCGTGAGCTGCTCCATAAAGTTACAGAAATGAAGTGCTAAGAATATTTATATACTATTGTGTTTATGACCATTGTAAAATAGCATTGCCTAGAGAAATAAGTAGTCAGCCAGAATGCATTGTGCTACACATAAAAAAAAAATAAAAATTAATGTTTTGGATGCTTTAATGTAGTGCATTTCAAAATGATCTTGACAAAACTCTGGGGACTATGATAAGAAAACTTGCAAACTACACAATGATAATGCAGCTCTTTCTATTTATGCCCTCTGCAAGTATTCATGGTTATTTGTATTGTTTTTATATGGTCCTTATGTTTTGTATTCCAAACTTCACATGAGTTTCACAAAATGAAGCCTTTCGTATAAAGGACCAGAGCACTTTAAAATCTCTTTATGTTGTTGTTTTATCTGGTTGGTTTGGAAAATTTTTTAAATACTTTATGTTCAAAAAAAATTTGTGACATAAAGAATATTCTTGCTGATGATATATTAAGCTTACAAAAAAAGTTCTTACAAATGGAGAATTTCAAGATTTCAGGTTTCTGGGTATATCCCCCCCAATCTATTCAGAAAGGCAGAAGAGAAAAAAGTTCATATAACTTCTCAATCAATTATTAGACCAGAATATCTTAGTACTTTAAGATATTCAGAATATAAATGAGAGAGAAACTTGTTAAAAAGTTACACTCTTAACTCACAGGGATATTATGCAGCTCTACATGAGGAGTAAATGAACAGCTCCAAAATGTAGTGGCACTTTTTCTGCATTTGACAAAACTGGGACAATTTTTACTTTATAATGTGACAGCTGCTTTGCTTATCTTTCAGTAATGAGAGGAATCTTATCCAGGAAATTCAATAGCAGTCCAATATTGCTAAAGAATCAACCTGTGTCCCACCCTTTATTTTAGATCACCAGAAAGTGTTCTTCCAAAGGATAGGAAATAGTCTAGCAGTATATTTAAAAATAGATAGAGAAGGAAGAGAAATTCCTTCTGTACCCAAAATCTGATAAAATACAGTACTCTTGTTTGTATTATACAGGTTTAGCAAACTGTTAGTTTAGAAGGGCAAACACCAAAAAACTCAGGTTTTCAGAAATAAAAAGACAAAATCTAAATTTTTACTGGAAAAGGGAATGACTAACACTATAAAGAAATATCAGTTCAAGAGAATCTTGCTTAACATAGAATTTCTGCTGCCTTAAACACAAAGAAAGTGTTTTGTGCAGTTTAAAATCATTTCCAATGAGCAAGTACCAGTTTAAAGCAGGATTAAGCAACCATATGCCAGAGAAGTACTTGCTAACTACAGCAGAAAACACTTGTTTATATTTTCTTTAGAAACCCAATTAAAAAACTTTGGTATACAACAAAATAAATCAGGTAATAAAGCTCCCTCTGAAATCTGTCGTTCATCAAAAAGAAATATTGGTTAGCACCAAAAAGTTGGCAATGATCAAAACAATTGCTAAGATATGTAAACATCCCCTGCACTCCAGACTGTCCCTCCACCACAGCCTCTGACACCAAGAGGCACTCAGTTGTTAATACTGACTTGTAATCTTAATAAAAGATTACTTATACAATCTTAACAAAAGATTGACTGCAATCTTAATAAAAGAGTGGAATGTATAAAAAGAAAAGGCAGTGACTTCAATATGTCAGCTGCACTGTGAGTAAAGTGAGCAAATACTCAGTTTTTCTTTTTAACAGTGGCCACAGCGTTTTTTCAGGGTTTTTTCTGTGCTGATACAGAGGATGATTTTTAAACCCATGGCAGCTGTATGACAGCTATAGAATCAGTGATTTGGTCTTCTCCCTTTTCCTGTTTCCTGCTGAAAGTCAGGGCATCTTCGTTTGGCTTTCATCAGCAGAGATGCCAGCAATGAATAACAAAACACGTGAAAACCTAAGCTGATGCTGATTTGTACCTTTTTACCTTCTCTTTCAGCCTCCTAAAACCAGGTCTCTGTGACTGGCCGTTCTGCAAAGGTCTCCACCTATGCCCCGTGTGTTTGGTAGAGGGAGAAGGACTTGTTAACTCCCACGTGCAATATATATACGAGCAGCAGAATGTCTGAGCGCTCTCACCCTTCGAAGCAGTGCGCCACAGTGAGGACCCATCTCCTGGCGATGAGGACGCAGCCGCAGATGTGGCCGCTGGGCTCGCTCTGCAGGGAGCACTGCCAGGGCCAGCGGCCCGGCCGGCTGGTCCTGCCGCCCAGGATCCTCTTGCTCATGCGGGCGGCGAGGCGGCGGCCGCACTCTGCAGGGACAGCAGCGTTAGCGGGCACCGCGTGCAGCACGGCTGGGCACGGGCCGGTGCCACAGCCGGGAAATCACCTCATTTACTGCCTTGCTTAGCGAAACCACCTGTTGGGTTGCACTAGTTTATTTAGTTGTTCTTTTGCACTGGGTGATTGGGAGTTTGCACAGAGTAGTCTTTTATATTGCAATGAATAGCTAATGTTATATCACGTGGTTTGTTATCCCTTTCCCCCATCACATGGTCTTTCCCTCACCCACTCCAGTACCCCTGGTGGTCTCTTCCTGGGTGAAGAGACCATCCCCTCCCCACCCCTCACTGGTATCCCATTGCCTGTGGATCTCTCCCTCCATCCCCATTCCCCAGAGTATAAAAATCCCCTGCCACCGGGGAACGCCCTCTTTCTCCCATGGGTTTGTCCACCTGGTGTGTCTCTTGGAATAAAGGAGAACGTTCCCCACGTGGAGAAGAGTGCTTCTCAATCTTTCATCTATGAATTATCGTGTGGGCAAGGGTCCATAGCTAGCCGGAGTGGACCCCAACAGCCGGGCAGAAACCACGCTAATTCAACCACCGACCAAGGCAAGTCATCAAACCAAAGTGTTTGATACACAGCAGTATCAAACACTGAGCCGCTTTTTGCATCCCTTTGTACCAAAGGATTTGCCCTCCGGTTATTAATTTTGCCTGGATCAGCCTAAAATATTAACCAAGCCAAGTTTGGAATCTTGACTTCCTTTCACTCAGATTTCCTGATTTTTTTTCCTTCTAGCTAGTAACATGTTTGGCCTACTTTGTATTATCCAGAAGAATCGCTTCTGGAAAATCTGCTCAGCTAATAATAAGGTTTTTCTTAAGTCAGGTATGAGGTTAATGTCATGCTGTTTACTCAGCTACACAGCAGTAGAAAACTCACTTTGCCTGCAGAAATTACTGAGGGAGAATATTTAAAGATCTGAAGACATTCTAGTACTTTGTCCATTACACTTTACAAGCCACTTCCACTAGAAATTACACCAGATTACCACCTGCCAGTTACTACTCTAAAATAATCCTTCATTTTTGTTTCACTTTCTTTTCTGGATTTGAAAGATGCCAGGCTTATTATTTATTCTGTTTATACTCAGTCTAATTTAGAGAACAAAAGAACACCACCAGTTTCTGCAACTAGCATCCCAAGGGAGGATACGCTGCCATTGCATGTATCTGGGAATTTAGTGCTGAAGAAATAAACTAGAGCAACGGTTTTTTGTACCTTATAATTCTTACTGTGTTCATTTAACTTCATAGAGTAAGCAACATATGTCAGAACAAAATACCTTCAACGAGCTTTCTGAAAGCTCCTTTGAGCTTTTGCCTTTCTCTGACAAGTAGCAAATGTTTTGATTAGTTTCCCAAATTTAGCTCTTGTCTTGTAATTCCTTTTCCCTGACTCAAGCTACTTCACAGTTCAAGTGTTCTTCAGCAAAGCTCTTGTCTGTAGAACATGGTTTCATCTGAGATGAAGAATTTCTGCATTTTCAAACCACTTAAAATTGCACAGCCTGCTGTGCCAACTGACTTGGTCCGTAACTTTCTACTTCAGGCTCTTCTGTCCTCTTGAACTTAACAAACAGATCACGGCTTCAACTCCCAGGCAGATGGTCTGCTGACCACTGCTGGTTAAGGATATTTTGAGCAGGAAGTTTTATCAAATTACTTTTTGAAAACTAACTGCTGACAGAATTCCTTTTGTGGTGTCAGGAATGGGCTCCCATAACACACAGCATCCTAGTCAAAATATAAGAAAGGCTGATGAAACTGAGTAAAGTAGGGAAAAATAAACCCAGTGCAAAATTAGATGATGCAGAGCTCTAGTAAAAATTTCAGAATGAATCCACACTAAACATCTGCATTTTTTAAAACGTGATTTAACACATTTTGGAAAATATCTGTTTTATAAGCACTTCTGTCTTACCTTCTTTAGTGCAAAAGAGAGCCACTTTGCTTCTGCTTTGACACGTCTGTCTAAATATTGAAACAAAACATGGTGGAAATCTCATTAATTGATTGATTTTGGTAATTTGAAAATCAGCACAGGTATTGTATTCATTGCTGTAATCCAGCTGTTAAAAATTCCCTCAAACTGTAATCCAGCTGTTAAAAATTCCCTCAAACTGTAAAAAGACATTCAAGAAGCTTCTTATGCCAGATCATCCATGGCTTCCAGCATCTGCCTGAAGATAATTCAAAATATTAGTTCAGCTTTACAACACATTTCATGAGTAGGTGTCATATATTTTGCAGACTACCTTGCTCCCTGGGCATGGATCCAGCTCTGAGGTCAGCTGGGATGCACAGTCTGTCGAGTTCTTATTTACAGCACCTGAAAGCACAGATTGCCAGTTTCCTCTTCCTTACGCTCAAAGGACAGGATTTCATTTGAAATGCCTTTGCTAACAGATGATCTTTCATGCCCTAAGAGTCTGGCTATTTTAAAAGAATCCAGGAAGACTGCAAAAGTAGGTATTAGAACAACAAAAACTTATTATTTCTGTGGAAAATCTTCAGATAAGAGAGGGAAGAATTGATTTCTTTTGTCAAGGGAGGAGAAATCACAGTTAAATCAGCAAGCACTGTTGCACAACTAGGTGACTGCCTTTTTATTCCCACAGTTTTTTCATTCCTACTGTGTACATGCTTTTCTGAGGCAGGTGCAGAGCTGAATACACAGGTCATTTCTTTGCCAGATAATTCTTTGCAGACTGTAATCCCAGCAAGTAGGTAGTATCTTTAAAATTGCAACCACCTCAAAAGAGGCTGCATTTCATGTTAAGTCATAGATACTAATTGGGCAAAACAACAGTGTCAACCAGCCCAATAGATTACCTTGAATCTGGAATTTAACCAAACCTTTGTCCCTTACATTGACTATACCTCATTCATACACTGTAAAAATCAGTCTATTTCTCTTCTTGAAAACCCAGTTCACAAAGTTATTTTTCTAGAGATAGTAGAGATAGACAAACTATTTCAGGAAATTAAATTTTGTGCACAATTTTGACAGGCAAAGAAAATACACAGAATATAACAGACCAGCCATGCTTGTGTTTTACACTTGATTCTTTGACTTACCATTCAGCCAGCTCTAAAGAGAAAACTTTTAAGGTTTTATGTGTGCACTGCCTGCACTGTGCTGTTCCTTCCTATCAAAACTTTATGGTTTAGTGGTGTATTTGTTAGTTCTTGGCCAAGTTCCCATTAGTCCAGAAGCCTGGCAACTCCTTTAAACATACAACATACTCCACAGCACAAATGTTTTCCATGCTGCAGGTGACACAGATGAATACACCCAGACTGCAGGGCTCAGGAGCACTTCCCAGTCATCTGGACTGGATGCCTGATGCAGCCAAAACAAAAACAGCCTCACCCTTCATGCACCCTTCCTCCTCAGCTTCTCACTTCTTGTTACCCATTTTCTGAATTCAGGGGGACTGGAAGATCTGTTTCCTACATGCATCTTTCATTTATGCTATAGATTTAACAATAATCCTCATTACTGATGCCTTCCCTTCTTTAGCCTGCACTTTGGGCAAAACTCAATCTTTTGTGACTAGAATTTGTAGCTCAGAGGCTCCAGATCCATTACTTCATACGTTTCCTAGCAGACCTCTTTCAAAAATGTCAAAAAGTACCTTGAAATTTCTGCTTTGCACTTTAGTGACTGAGCAGAATATGATTGTGGCTCTGCCTTTGCATCTGGTCACAACCCAAGGTGTTTATTCTTGTATTAGTCTGGAGAAAAGCATTTAGATACTGTTAGGCTAGAGGAAAAAGATAGTGAGAAAGGAAAATCAAAGAGTTAAAAAGACAACTTTCAAGTGTCGTTCAGTAATGGTCCTTCTAGATTAAAAACTATAAATTAACTTAAAGGAATGGGGGAAATACCAATGCAAAACACAAAAGGTACAAAATTGAGATGTAAGAAAGCAAAATTATGTCCTTGCAGAGGCACAATCTTTTTAGTATTCTGCCACTAAGGAAAACTTTGAGTATAGAAAATAATGGAGCCACGCAAAAGAAAAGTAGATTTCTTCCTCAGATTTTTGTGTTCACACATATTGTATCTCTGCAGTTACCCAAGACAATCTTTTCTTGTGAAACACAAGGATTTTCTATGGAAGAAGCTTCTGAAAGCTCTTCTCTGAAAGTTCTGAAAGCTCCTGGGCATTTCAAAGAGAATATGGAAACCATGAATCTGCTTTTTGAAGAATGCAGTTGCCAATTAGATGGCTCTCCCAGTTTTGCCCTGAATTTCTAGTTCACTGGCTCTTCAAAGTCACACTTTGAATGTCTCAACCATGAAATCCTGGCTTCTCATTAATAACTACCTGTTTAGTTGGGTTAATTAAAAGGAATATACCATCATTTGAATCCAGAGCTAAGGAAACCTACTGTAAGTGGATGTAGCCTCTACTGAAGGAGCTGTAGTTGCTCCAAATTAATGAATCCAGACTACACAGGCTGCAGAGGATGGTAAAATGTGTTTGCAGATTTTGTTCTATAGTACTTGCTGGACTTTCTTGCTCAGCAGAGATTTAATGAAGCTGTTTGGTCCAGGTGCTTCAAGGGCATCACCTCTGCATCACTCAAATGCTCTTATTCTACCAGAACAGGCCCCTGAGGATTCACAAAATGGTCTCAAAAGAGACTACAGTGGTTGTAGGCACTGAAGTAATTGTAGAATGTGTCTTAACAACTTACATGAGTATGTGCTGGGATTTATACACAGATACCATGAGAAAAAAGAGCTTACAAGAGAGTTTGTCATCCTGCATTCATAAGTGACCACCCACAGCAGTGAAATAGGTCTTTTTTAACCTGTTACTTACCCATTCACTAGAAGTGCGTGTAAAGTGGATGCATTTTTATTCCTCCAGTCTGGGTGCAGATTCAGCCATTTTTGGTCCTGCATTTCCTCACTCTCTATTACAATTTCTGTTTTGGACGGTCCTCTGAAACAAATGAAAGACATTGATAGAACTTCTGTGTTACAGTTATGAAGGTGAAGAGGCCCTAACATAGCTGTTTACTCTAAAGGTACAAATCTGAGTGATATGGCAAAGCCAGGAGTGGCAGATACACAGCTAGGAGAATGAAATCACCCTGAGAAGCCAGGCCAGCCAACACACGACTGTCACGTTGTATTTCCCAACAAGAAGCAGAGTTGGAATCAGGAACAGCAAAAACCTTCTGGTGGCATTTACTGTAATGCACACATTGATACTGTTTCAACAGTTTCTTGGCCTCGCAAAATGCAAAAAAAGAAAAATAGATATTCATATGTAAAAGAGGTAACAGAAAAAATATTTTCTTACATTCCTGTCATTGGAAATCCATTAAAATTTGACAGTAAAGTGCAGTCTAGGCCTTGTTAATAAGACTTGAGAGTATCTCTTAGTCCAAGCTGCCTGCTTTGCAGAACAGAACAAGTCACTGGTGACGATGTCAAACCCATTCTTTTGCAGCAACCTAACAAGTATGTGAGGGTTAGAACCAGGACATATTTTCATATATCCATTTCCTCAGTCTAGTTATTGCCTGATAGACTCAAGAAATTGCTATTTTATTAAACCTTGACTGCCAAATGGAAAAAATTACTAAATTACTTTACTTGTCATGCAGCTTTCCAGCACAGAACCACTCATGATTAGCCATCAATCCCTGTCAACGACAAGGACTTTCAAGCAGTGCTCTCCCAAACACCAGTCAAAGGCCAAATTCTAAATCCTAACTCATGGAAAAGAGAATGAGAGAATTTCAGAAAACTGTGATGTGTCCTTAAATTGGCCTCTGAACCCAATCTCTCACGACAGTATGTGGTAATGCCAGCCAGGATATTAGCTTGTCTTTAAGTCCAGTTCTCAATACTGATTATATTTCTTTTTTAAAAAACCTTTACAAAACACCAACATTCTTTACCCACTTGATTGCATAAACTAACAGATAGCAAAGAATTCTGTTTTATGGTAAAGTTGTCAGTGTAACCATATGGAAATATTTTCAACACAGCTGGCAGAATAAACCAAACGTTGAGGTCGTGGCCCTCGACACTGCTTGTTGCATGACTTATTTTTCAGAACCTTCTCTGGGCATATTAAGCAAATATCATTCCATGATCTACTAACCAGAATGTGCAGGCATATGTTTGCTGCAAAAAGAGTTTTCTTTCTCAGTGCCTGCTTTTAGAATTCACATAAAGATCTGCTCTCTTCTTTATTTCCCACCCTTTTTCCTACCAAACATATGCAAACCTTTTTCTTACAATGACATTCTGCCTTATGATCTTCTCTGAACAATGATGTTCACCATTTCATAACTGTGTACAGTGCTATTTTATGGACTTGTAAACAGTTTCTGATCTATAAAATATGTAACTCAAAAATGTGCAAAAAGGTGCAAATATCATGCCATTTGATGAATCCAAATCTATATTAATACCAAATACCAGATTGTTTTGATTAAACCTGCAGTTCTGGATTACAGATTACAGTGATGCTACAATCAGAATTAAGGAGATATGTGCTTTTAAATCAAGGTAACAACCTACAAAACACTTATACCTGCATGAAATTTTATAGTTATTTTACTTAAGTAAAGCAAAAGTCAAAAGATCGTACCTATACCTTTTTTCTTTGGTGGTCACTGTTTGATATAAAACACTCAAAACCAGGATACCTTAATTTATATTTTAGAATGGCTTCTATAAACATTTATGCTCCCCCCTTGATGCTGCTTATAAAAGATTTTCTTTTAGATAGGCAAGGGCTGCCACTTGTCTCCTTTCACCTACTTAATGAGAAATAGCCAGAATGAAGGGGAACAAAGAGCCTCATTTCTAGATGATGAAAGCTGGAGACAATGGTTAGCATTTGTGTAGAGACCAGAGCATTCTCAGAATTGTTAGAGAATGAGAGAATATGAGCTAAAAATCTTAGGAGTAAAGATTCAGGCTGGTGAGAGTTTCTGAGTGTGAGACTTTCAGAGGGGCTGCTGGGCCAGGAGCACACATTACACCAGGGACTGTAAATCACTCCGAGAAAAGGAGGGAGGTGGAGCAATGGGTACCCATTTTACCAGCCCCATCCTGTGCTCCACAAACACAGCAGCCAGCAGGTTCTACTTGGTCCCTCCTGGCGCTGTAGCACACATTTTCTTCTGAGTTTCTAAGAAAACAAGGTTATATTGCTAATTACTTCAAGACATCAAGCTACATCTTCAAGTTCAAAAACAGCTCTCCTGCCAGTTTTTTAGTTTAGTGGCCTGCTGAAGTTGCAATATCTTTCAAGATTTCAGGCCAAACAAATAAAGAATTTTTATTAAATGCTTTCAGAAGGCTCTTTCACTGCTCTGTAATTTTCTGTTTTCCCTTTTGTTTAAATATATCATAACCACTTTGCTCAGGAACTTGGTGTGGATTTTAAATTAGTGCTTTTAATTATTACCTTTACTGGCAAAAAGCAAAATTGAAACAGTATTTGTTGACTGAAACCATACATACTGGAAGACAGTGTGCAGTTTTGAGGTACACCAGTTTAAGATGATATTTAGAAACTGGGAAGCATCACACAAATGGCTTTCACATTTTTGAGGGGCCTCTGGCCCTGACTTATTAGGAGGGGTTGAGGGTACTGAACTTGCTTATTCTTGTGAAGAGGAAGCAAAGGGGCAATGCAGCAGCAACCTGCAACTACTTGAAGAGGAGTTAAAACATGACTGCAACAAATGTTTCTCAATAGTGCTGCATGGTAGAACATGGGGAAATGGCCCAGACCTACAGCTTTGGAGACTCGCAGCACACAAAAAAGAAATACTTTTTCATTAGGAAGGTGAAGCAGCCCTGGAACAGAGAGCCCTATCCATGAAAGTTTTCTAGACTTGGCTAAACAGAGCAGTGGTTGAACTGATCCCATTTGGCAATAGGTCTGCTTCAAGTGGGACAAGGACTAGATGTTCTCCAGAATTCCTGTTACAGTGAGGACTTTATGGTTCTTTTGCACAGCACAAACACACTGTAGTGACCAGAGCCTGTGATGAAGAGCTGAATCTTAAAGAAGGCCAACAGTTACTAGATCAGACTTTTCACACACCAGAGCATATTTTAACATTACAGAACAGTCACTGAATCACAGAATCACAGAAATAATTAGGTTGGGAAGAGCTCTGAGATCATCAAGTCCAACCAATATCTGTATGTAGATATGTGAAATAGCTACATTACTTCAGAAAGTTTATTAATGCTATCTGCAAACTTAAGACATTCATACTATGGTAACAATAACTCATACATTTTGAGTGGTGATTTTTTGACCAGATTCCTCACCAGACTCACAAAATGAATTATAAATCCTACCTGCACCACATGACTTTAAAACATCTCATAGTGCTATTTGGATGAAATTATTGGCATACTCAAGTATTATTTTAAAACCCATGTGGTTCTAAAAGTCTGAACAGACCATAAAATTTTAATTTTCTATGTGTCTAATATCTGCAGTAAATCTTTTTAAGCAGAAAAGCTGCTAGTCCTTCTGAGCTCAAACTGCTCAAACATAACACTAAATGAATNAGCTCAAACTGCTCAAACGTAACACTACATGAATAAATTTTAGGGTTCCTGTAGTCTCAGCCTATGGGCTTCTCCAAGACTGTGGAAAGTTCCATATTAAAGTAAGTTTACAATAGATGCATGACAAACAGCAATGTTTTATGACTTTTTTCTCCTCTACATTTGAGGTTATAGAAATACCAAGTTTAGTGATATAAGACCAGTGTGACTTTCACACAGATTTTCATTAGGTCCTCTGCACTGCTTTCAAGAATTAAATGGGATTTGGACCTATGAAAAAATTCTTCCACAAGACTTTCTTTCACTAAAATATTAACTATCAGAAATTCAGCCAAAA
>VYZP01046200.1:5342-20121 GCA_013400635.1 Hypocryptadius cinnamomeus | reverse complement strand
TTTAAAAGCCATTGAAATTTTCCCACTGATTTCAGTGAAACAAAGATTTTCATTACCTGTATTTAAAGTAATATTATTCCACTAAATGGATGACATCATCAGATTATTTTTCTACCTTTTACTGTATTTTATTGTGCTAAAACTATAAAAAGTCTAAAATTACACCTTCAATTATCTTGTATGCATGGAGTTTTTACCAAAAATAAAATAAAACTGATAATCTGCTTGTTTGAAATAACTCTTGCTCCAAGAATGGGTTACATGAAAAGAACACCTTTTCCATTAGGATTGTGTTCTTAAGGTATTCAAATCTGCATGTTTTTAACAGGAGAGAAAAACACTTACAAAATTTCCATTACTTCTACAGCCAGCACAGCTAAAATAAAACAATATGTTTAGCAGCTTCTCACATGTCTTGTTTTTACTCTACTTGAAGGTCACATTTTTAAAACAGACATCTATATAAATCCTATGGAGGATAACTCTGTGGTTATAGTGCGGGGTGCAGAATGATCACTCATAAAAATACAGAGCACAAGATGTAGTGGGTTGATTCTTTACTCCCAGATAAGGCTTGCAGGAATTCGAGGACAAAGTATCCTTTGTGTTTAAATGGAACAGTCACACAGCAAAGGTCAGGCTGGGACACAAGCATAGAAGAAGCCCAGAGCACCTTTTCAGTCCCTCCAACTGGATCCACCTTTTGCATAGCCCTATCAAGACAGATCTAATCTGTCCCAGCATACTAAAATCCTGATGCAGCTGGCTATGTCATATTAAGAGGAAAGATACAATGCCCAAAGTAGCCTTACTCATCTGGGCACCAAAGGTGACTTCTTCAAGTTGAAAGTTCCGTGCAATGTAGGGTGCTCTTTGATCACCTCTGTTCTAACTGCACATACAGTTTATATAGCAAATATAGCTATGATCCATCCAGTTACTCTGCCCATGCTTCGTAAGTTTACCGTGAACTCTCTATCATCAAAATCCAGTTTCTTCATTTTGTTATTTAACTCACTTTCATTCTTATCTTATGATGAGTTGATTGGCTTGCTATGGGGTTGAGGGACCCAGACGAAATAGCTGGGAAATCTCTGAATGTACCCCAGCTAATTTTCCTTCTGGCTTAGTCAACCAGGTAGGATTTTAAGCCAAAGGGGTTAAAGAAATGCAAACGTGAGTTGGAGTCTTACCAATTTCCTTAGACAGTTTTTCCTAAAATCATCAGGAACGCTGCTTATGCTTCCTTAAGCTTTCAGTATGCTTTCCAGATGGATGTTTTGGGATCCCAGCTCTATAAGCAAAACCATCCAGCTGCAATAAATGTGTGTCTGGACAGGTTCTTCATTGTACCCTGGAGCCACCTGAACTTATGGCAACTCCCAAGCATTCATACAGCTATGCCAATGCTAGAGGCTCTTCTCCAGAAGTCACACAAGTTGTGTCTGCTCCTGCTTTATTTTTCTTGCTAAAACTCAGAGAAAATCTAGCCTAGATAGCACAGATTTAAGCTAGAAATATTATCACATTGACAACAACAATGTCAAATGGCTAAATGTTAAACTACATTTACTTAAAATAATACTCAGCAGGCTATTAGAAAACTCTTTAAAGTTCACATCACTACGTGTTTTTAAACACAATGAGACATTTTTTTAAACACAATGAGGCACTTTAGAAAGGATGCTGACTTGAACCACAGAAGTATTTGACTTCTAAGTAAATTACTATACCATTGAAATGGCACTACAGTAATATCAGTGAGGGCAGTTTCCAGGTGTGGAAAAGGGCTTTGGGCAGGATCATCTCTCCTGGTGAGGAGGGATTCCTAGGTACTGTAAAGTCTTCATGTTGGAGTCACCTCAGTGGTGCCAAAAGTGACAGTGGATCTCAATGCAACCAAATAGCACAGAGACAGAATATTTTCTCGTGTCAATATTTATCAAATTCTCTGAATTAAGAGAAGAGAATTTGGATAACTCCAACTGGTGTTGTGCATTGATGTACATTCTCTAGTAACTGCTTTATCTGGGAAAAACCAGCATTCATTTTGCTAAGACAAGTAGAAAATCTTCTGCCTCCATGCCTGAGAACTTGAACAGAAACAGAACATATTATTTATATTAGAAAAATATTACCTATCCATTCATTTGCTTCACTTTCTCTTACCTGAAAAGGAACAGGGCAGAAGTTATGACTATGCCTCTTTGTAATTGTTTTTGCACATCAAGCATGTTGCCAAGAAACATCTGTGTGTTCTTGCTTAATGTTTCTATCTTTAGGAGATTTTCAAATACCGAGAGAGCAAACAAAAAAAAAGCTTCAAACATATATGTGATCTCACATCCTATGTGTCAAAGCAAATCCTAAAGACATGGTAGTAGCTCATAACTAATTTTGAACATGGAAAAAATTACATTCAGTAGTGTGCACGTATACAATCAAATGGCAAGAATAGTCTTTGCAGTGATTTCAGTCTGGGCCAGCTTGAATTCCCCTGGCAGTTTTTGGGCAGAGTCTGAGAGCTGGCACAGTACAGAGAAAGGCAGTTTGCAGGTGGTCATTGTCCAGAAAATAATGTAATTGTGTAGATGTGGAAAGCTCCATGCCAGGCTCTTCAATGCCAGAGAGCATTTGCTGGCACTTTTAAATTTACTAAAGTAAGTATAAGCCATGTGTTCCCTTTTCTCATTGTCAAAAAAAATAGGATGAGGAAAAAGAAAAACAACTGCCAATATATCAATCTATACTGAGTTTTAAGGTGCAAGGGGAAAACAGGCTGCTAATCATATTGTTATAGACGCAGCTTAAAGGCCAAATTCATCTTGTTCTAAATTCACTGACCTTTATTTCTATTTTAGATCAATAATAATAAAATATTGGCAAGTAACATAAAAAAAGTTCCTCACAACCTTTGAGCAATATTTTGTCATCCAAAAAGTTAGGCTAGAACTGAAGTGGTTTGATAAGAATGAATCCTTTTAAGATGAATGGGTACGTCAGGGTCCACCTCCCACAGTGTAATATAGTTGTTTACTTCATTTGTAAAAGGACTACCATAATTTTTCCTGGTGAAAATTAATTCTCAAGACATTAAAAAAATCAATTACCTAGCACAAAGCTTTTTTCCTAATGATGTTACACACAGAAAATTCAACCTGGATCTTGAAATTATGGTCAGGGCTTCTTCTAGATTTATGTGTGTACCACTTCAAGGTTTTGCAGGTAACCATTTGCTGAATCCCACTGAAAATGATGGCACAAAAGAGAATCTGCTGCTGTAAGCACCACTTGGGTTTGAAAAAGAAAATGCAGACCACTTTTCAATCATCATATTCCTTCCCCACTGCCACATCTATCATTGATGTTACCAGCTGTAACTCCACACAACAGTAATAACCTCTCTGTTAAAAAGTCATTTATAAATCACCATTTTTCTGATTTAAACAACATTTTTTTTTGCATAGGATTCTTATTCTAGCTATGAATTCCCAGCTGTCTGAAGACAGCTTTATGCCCAAGTTGAATGTCATGTATAACTTATAGAAATTTGTTAAATATGCAAAAGACCAAAACTGACTAGCACTGATTTATGGGTACAATATTTCTCATGCAAAATTGCACAAAGAAACCACAGAATGTCACATGTTATTTAAACTTAATTCATTTGCAATGTGACTTTGGCTTTTTGGATGTGTACATACAAAGCAATTCTTCACAGGAATTCCATCACAGTGTAAACTAAAAGGACTTCAAAAGTTGTCAATTGCAAGTCATTGTAACTCATTTTACCTTAAGCATGAAGCTTGATTTCACTGAGCTGTCTCCCCTGGTAGGACCTCTCTAAACCACAGTGCTGGCCTCTCCCCTGGTGAAACTAAACAAAATACCCCATGTTCCAGTGTGAACATGATTCAAGCAGTCATCTGGACCTAAGGACATAGCATCAAACTGACACAACAGGAAATGTGAAAAATTATCAGAGATCATAGCAAACAGCGGTATTTGTGAAGCAATAAGTTCTTCTTAGACAGTGTTTATAAACATCCATTGTTGATCTGAATACTTCCACAGTGACTTAACATTTACAGAACAGAGATATAAATACTACCTGATCTTTATGCCACAAAGTACATCTTTTACCTGTTGATTTACTAAGACAAACCTCTTGGCACTTCTGAGCTCTCAAAAGACGAAAATTTAGAAGGATATGGGATAACAGTGATGAGTGATTAAACACAGAAGTAAAATATGGGATTTTTAGATAAACTACTTAAGAATTTTGAAATTTAGGGGGAAAAAAAGGATATATTTAACTAAAACCAAAATCACTGCCTGAAACCTAAAGCAATTATTAGAAACACATCACTCTAAATCTCTGTACCGGAAGATTGCAATAGCTCTACTAAAAAGTCAACTTAAATCCACTGTAAAAGGAGTCTTAGTTGAGACTAAGAGGAATAAAAATGCAGCACCATTACATTATCAAATTCTATTACAATAGTTAATTGCTCACATTTACAGTGATTTCATAATCTCCCCTTATGGCAGCTGCAGGGAGGAGACAGAGCAGAGGGACATGTGAAGTCTTGGCACTGAAATCACAGAATGTATGTTAAAGGCTTATTAAGACTATTTAATCCCTTTCCCTGCTGATTATGGATTGTCCTCCATTGTACACTTCCTAGTGTTTTGTCTAACCTAGTTTTAAATATCTCAAGCAATGGGAATGTCTTCGGTTCCCTTAGGAGATTACTTCAAGGCTAATGGATTTCACTGGCAGAGATGCCTTTTGATCTCCTGCCTACATTTGCCCTTACTTTATTCCTTTTGATTAAGAAAGTTTCTTTCCTTCTCTTTTTTTTTTTTGTGTGATAGATACAAGATACCCCATGAATATTAGAAATTCCACTCCCTTCCCCATTTTTACAGTGACAGGCATTTTTTGAGTGAGGGATCTAGACAATTTCCATCCAGATAAAGCCAGTAGCAAGCTGCCAGCAGTGCTAACAGTCAGCATAGTCATACTTCTTTGGCTGCTGCTGTGCCACTAGAAGTGGTTTCCATATGCAGCCCTCAGCCAGCTACTTGTCACCACCCTCTTTCTAGAGGTTATACACACCCTCCCACTCCTGATTTTCTGGCTGAACTATTGCTAGAATTTCTGCTTAAAATGAGCCAACTTACTTAAAGCCTGTTTAAACAGTGAATTATTGCTTACCCATCTCTTTCTGGCTGACACAGGCTAGACAATCCTCCCAACTCCATCTCATCTAGCCCAGGGGAGAGATGGCAACCCCCAGCAAGGCGGTGGTGACCTTTGATGCAGCAGAAAGGGAAATGCCAATGCAAGCATTCACAATTCCCCCCCTGCTCCTGGTGTTCTGTGGAAACTGGGAGCAACTAGTGATGAGACAATTAGAGATTCCAAGGAGACAGCTGCATTTTTTCCAGACTGAAGGTGTCTACCTGAGCTCTGCACAAAAGTCACTCTGGTTTGCACTGCATAAACAACTTGCTTCTTCACCTACTTTGATAAGATTGCTTACAGTAAAATTACTTTCTTCTGAGAAAAAAGTGCATGTTTTGTCCACTACAAACGCTGACCATAACTCTGAAAAGGAGGACTCACACAGAGTTGGGTAATGCAGTGCCAGGTACTGTGGCTGTGCATGCTGTATGCTCCCAGCCTAGCCAGGGTGAGGATGGGAGACCCAGACTCCTGCCAAACAGAGGATTCAGTCTGTCACTGGAAGTGTTATGCTTCTGTAGAACACTCAAACTGTATTGAGTTATTTTCATATTTTATAAATACTCTAGATGCCATAACGAGACACCTCAGTGATAGAAATCACTAAGAATTAGGAAGCAGCGCATTTTTAATAAATATAACAACATACAGTCCCTCTCACTGAAATAAGAATTTCTGCCTGCAAAGTATAACCATTAAGAGAAATTTAAGCATTAAGGACTCTTTAATGCTTTGCAAATGGCTGAGGATGGGGTGATAAATGCATTTTTTCCCTGGCCTGTTCCAAATTATAATGTTTTGCCAACATAGCTATGTCAGTTGCCGGTGTGAAAAATTCACGTCCCCAGCAGATATTGCTATGTTTGCAGAACTCCTGGTGTGGACGTAACTTTGCCAGAAGGAGAGAGCTTATATTGGCTCAACTTACATCACTTAGGGAGGTGGTGTAACTATGCCAGAAAAACTCCTTCTGTCAGTTTGAACAGTGTGTGCTGCAGGGTGCTCTGCCAGTGACAGCAATGGCAGAGCTGTGGGGTAGACAAGACTGGGATCGTTGTCACTCCATACATTCACTTTTAATTAGCAGATTAATCAACATGCCACATTTGAGAAAAGCATCTCATCAAAGACTGCTGCATTTATTGACATCCTCAGTCTGCCTGTCTGCTAATATATCAGAACTGCTACTTTGACGCCTGTCTTGAAACAAGAAACCATGTGCTACTCAAATGTGTATTCTTGGAAACCAGACAGCTCAAGTTATGACCTCCCTAGGTGTGTTGGCATTTTTTCTGCAGTCATATAATTTTATCTTTTCTTGTGTCTCTTCTTGGTATCTACTGGCCTCCAGAACTGTATTTTGGAGATCTAGTCCATCCAATCTCTCCTGACTCTGTCAAAGATATTGATTTATTCTGATCTATGCTTAATTGATTTTTTTTTTAATAAAAGAGAAAATAATTGTTGCATTAAATTCTCTTAATATGCCCTTGGTGTACTTTTCTCCAAAATATCACATCACCTTCTTTCACATGACTCTGAATGCTACTCATGCCTGAAATGCATATAGATAGATACTGATTGCAGCAGTTGGTTTCAGTATCAGCTGGTTCCTTCCTCTAGCTAGAGCGTGCCTGGCGGCTCTTTCCGGTGCTGAGTGACCTCTGTGTTTATGTCTAATATCCTGTCTCCATTTACCAGAGAGCTGAAATACCATGCACACTTGGTAACACTTACGAAATGTATACAAGCAATGAAAGTATTGCTTAGGGAAGCAATAGAAAGGGAAATATCGCCATGAGAGTGTTCATTTGAACTAGGTCTACCTTCCATACTTAATTGCTTCGGCTTTATTTTTCATAACTGTGACAGAATAACTTGCAATATTTCAATCCGAGGAGAAATAAATTTTTGTCTAGAAAATGGAGTGGTACCTGGTCTTTAGGAAAACAGAGAAGTAACAATCCACCATTGTTACTATTATTACTATTATTACTGTCCAGTATGTTTCTGGATGCCACCTTAAAAGCCAGAGAGCTGATACCTGCCATGGCACCTAGAACCAACACCTGGAAAATCCCCAGCTGTTCATTCCTCTTTAGATAATATCATGCAAGTTGTTTTGAGCCAGCAGCTCTTCCACTCCCCTTGCTCATCTCTTTTTAGCTGCAGTGTCATCTATGCTATACCACTGATTGTGTTTGCTGAAGAAATACAAAGGAGGACATCACAACCTCAAAGCATCACTGAATTTCATTGTGTCTTATCAACGTGCATACCAACAGGTTAGGAATTAGAACAAGGGGAACAGAATTTAGTTGGAGAAAGGAAAACATGATGATAAATGGCCCTCACAGTTCTGACAAGTTTGTCTGGAAAGCAAACAAGAAAAGCAGTACCACATTAAATACATATGGCATGTGTAAATGTGTTACACTAGTAGAGGATGCACTCAGAACAGACAAAAAATAATATATTTGTGATCAGCTATCTGGAAAATTTTAGATTAAGACTTTTTTTTCCATTTTCTAAAACACTCTGAATAGTACCCTTAAACCAGTATGATCATATGCACTTAAATAATAATTAATTTCAAAAGAAATTGCACAAAGACTATGACAAAATTAATGAAGAAAGCAATTATAAGCTATAATTAATGCCAAAAAAGACACACACTGAAAGCAAACTGGAAGAAAATTTCCAGTTGCACTGTGTGTGCACATCAATGAAAGTTTCTTTAAATAGTTTCTCTAGTTTCTATAGTTTAAATAGTTTCTAGTTTCTTAAAATCATGTAGAAAAGCAAGATTACTATCATGCTATTTTTTTTTACAGTGATTTCATTTCCTGAGAGTACAGCTTACTTTTAAAGTTTGCTAATAACTTAATTAACTAACAAGCTTAGACTCTGAGGCGCTTACTCCTGCCAGTCTCTGCTTTACACAGATATGGCTGTATTAAATTGGCTTTGTCACAGAACTGTTCTCTCTTCCTCCATCCCCTTGGTGTGACACAATCTTAATTTACAGCAAACTTGAATAGGTCCTTTAAAACTTGATGGGATGCCTCTCTCTATGCCTTAATTATGCAAAAAGCTATGAAAGGAGTTTAAGGAAGAAGAAATCTTTCAACCTAAATAAAGGCTTCCAATACAGAAAATGAAGCAAAAATTAAAACTTTTACACACAGAAGATGTGGCAGTGCAGGCAGGCCACCATCTTGCTGATTTACTCTCACTGAGCAGAACTGTTACATTTCAGAGCACAAGGTTGTTTGGAAAGAATAGCTGGGATCAGCCAATTTGTTAACCTCTCTGCTAATACTGCAGGCTGTGGTGGTGCTTGCAATGTGGGCACCTGTTCAAAAAAGAGCGGAACAGAGGCAACTCCCTTTACACAAACTTTTCCATTTTGTGAACCACATCTTAAATGAGACCACATCCCTCCCATACAGACTGAGGGACACCTCCCATCCCACCAGGAACCAGCTAATATTTCTGTAACAGCTACAATAACTCAGTTTATGAACTCAGAGAGGAAGTAAAAAGAAAAAAAAATAATAATAAAAAATAAACAGACTGGAATGGAAGGTTTTCATTTCTTTTCATTCTATTTGCTGTCTAGAAATGAGACGGCCACAGCTCTCTCCAGCTGACAGGTGTCCTCTCTTTGACAGCTGTCAGACTGGGAGGTACTTTGTGCACCATCAATAACCACTGTCTGCGGAAGACAAGGACATGGTGTGATGACAGCTGAGCTAGATGTCACCTGAGTGAGGACATGTAACTGCAGCATCCGTGTTAGAGTGCTGGTTCTCTGTACCACCATCAGAGAGGGCAAACCACCTCCAGAACTAGATCTGGAGGGAAAGAGCCTCACCTGGATTTGTCTGTTGTTTCCATCCATCTCCAAGGAACTCAGCCATGCACCTTAGTTTTTCTCACTTACTGCATTTGGCACAAGTCAGGGGCCTAAAATGTGGCCAGCTTTACCTATCAGCCAGTACTGAGATCTATGTGCCATTGGGAAAATACAATGAACCATAAAAAGTGCCTTGCAAAAGCCAAAGATGCTCTGGGAACTGTCCCAAGGTGAACTTGCTGCGGGGACTGAACTTGCTGCAGCTCCAGGGATTCCTGCTCCAACACGCAAACAACATGTGATTTACTGTATCTGTTGCAGTTCTAAGTTTAAAATGTTTACTGCACTCCTGATGCTTTATCCACTCTGAAACAAAAATATTTTCCAACAGAGTGTTGAGCTGTGGCTAACATCATAAAATGTCTGTTGGTGACTTACTGGGAAATGAACAAATAANGGAGCGCTGCGGGGCCGCGCCGTGCCCGGAGCGCCGAGCCCGGCTCGCCCTGCCCCGCTCCCGCCGCGCCGGGAAGGTCACGCTGCAGCCTGCTTCGCTCCTTTATTGCTAAGGCACCGCGGTGCACCTTGCTGGAATTTTGCAGAAATATGTCAGCTTGCCTAAAATGATGCAATTTCATACGAGTTGGGTTCGTCTCAGAGAAATTTTAGAATATTGAAACAGATTTGGTTTATAAAGCATTTTTTGTCCCGATACTTTCCTATCACCCCGAGGAAAATCCCTTGGGAAAATCCCTTGGTAAAATACAATTCCTACCACTGTTTAATGATCTCTTAGAAAACATCAGCATGGTCGATATTTTTGGGGATAATTTTATCCCCAAAGACAAAGTTATTCTTCAGCTTCAGGATAGAGAACTCTAATCTAAATGACCTCAAACTCTAAACCAAGTTACTTCTGGGAGGTTATACCAGTGATGAGGATAGACATTTGACTAAGGAGCTCGGTGTACAGCTGCATTACAGAAGCCAGAAACGTTTAGCAAGTGTTTTTTTACAGTTGATTTTCTTTTATAAATAGCTTTTATAGCTTTTCCAATTGCAAATCTCCACCAGTCTTGATATTTTATTTCAGCCATTGGAAGACTATTCATTAAAAGAACCACAGCTGCTCTGCAGGCAGTCACAACTCATAATTAATATCCTTCTATATGCGGACATATAAAAAAAATCTTTTCTCTTTGTCCTAGTGTTTATGGCAGTGATGTGTCAGGCTGCCAGTAAATTTGAAACCTGAGGAGTTTGTTTTTGGAGTCTCCAGTGGAGATCAAAGTTTCAATAGTCACTCTCTTACTGAAAACTTTTGCTTGTATCAGGCTTATTAGTAGAGTTGTTTCTATAAGTACTGAGCAATATCTCTTTTATGAAGGTTGGAGTGTTATAACAGCAAAATAAATCATTGCTGGGCAAAAGCAAGACAGAAAAATTTCCCTGAACTGGGGACCGATATACTTTAGCAAACACTGGCTGTAAAACAAAGAAATAGTCTCCTTCTCCACAGATATGATTTTTCCTCTGATGCCTTGGGAGGGAAGCTGAGCTACAGCTGCTTCCTGACGTGCAGGACTTTGGAGGGATCGTTGTCCTTCATCAAGGTAAACCTTTCTGAAATATACTTATTCGCATATACAACCCACACATAACTCATTAGTACAATATTTATGCATGACATTGTCTTGACTCTGTCACCCTTACATGGCCAGGAGTCTGATTTTCCATCTATGTCAGTCTAACACTGCTGTACTTCAATGAGTCCCTTAACTTTGGGCAGAGCACACAGAAAAAACCTAGAGATATTTAGAATATGAACAATAGAGATATTTACAGCATGAACAATCATCCCCATTGTGAATGTGTGATCATACAAATGCTTTGTAAAAACTTCAGTGTGGATATAAAGGAACTCATTTGAAAGAATCCAAGCCAACCTTAGATTTTTTAATCTCCTGCTTCATCAAAGTAATTTTAAACCTTCCTCACTTTCTAAAGCTAAAGGACAAACATCTTTTAAAAGCCTTTCAGACATATTTATATGACTGTTTTAGTAAACATAAGACCATGATGATTAAGGCATAATAAATTATCATCCATATGTGCAAAGCATCTGTCCTTGGTCTGTGAAAGTCTTTCATTCTGAAGATGTAAATTCAAACTTTCATCTTTAAGTTTTTCTGTGGATGTTTTTGGCTAGAAGTTAATAATATAATTGTGACAGTATTATATGAATTTTGACCTGTTCGAAAAACACTTCAGAGGACATCCCACACTGCTGGGTGAAAATAGCTTATATGACTTCTTTCTTCCACCTTAACATTGACAGACTGATGATGAATAACAGTAACTCTCCAGCACCACTTTGGCTCACATGTGCAAAGACTCTCGTCTGTCACACCTGTCTACCAACCAAGGCATCTGCTCTAGTACAGTCCTGTCAGCTTCATCAAATACTTCCCTGTATCATAACAGGTCATCCAGTGACTCTGAAACACATCTCTGCTCTTGGCAGAAGGCCACATTGCTTTTGAAACCCCCTCACTTCTCCCAACCCTGGAAAGAACACACTTGAAAGAAATACTAAGAGATGAAGAGCTTTCCATTCTCATTGCAAAAAAATTCTGAGTCTGTGTGCTCAATCTCTATTTAAGGGAGTGTAAAATACCCCCAAGGCAGGGTCCCCAACAGATGACTCCTCTTGGATTTCTGTTACTGGAGCCAATAGGGCTGGGCATCAGGAGGAGCTGAGGAATAACTGAATGAAACAGACCCGCCTGGTTGGAAAGATGCAAAATATCTTGGCACACTTTGTCCTCTGCTACTAGTCAAGGACACGTACAGATCTCTACTGATGACAGCCTTCCCTTCCATAAATCTTGTGGTTTTATTTTTCAGTACCAGCCTGGCCATCTTCTCACACTCACGCTGCCACATAATGCTATGGAACTGCTGGATTGATGTGGTGCTAAAATTGCCTATAAGCAGGGTTATCAAATAAAAAGTGCTGCTTGGTTATTTTTCAGCACGCCTTCTTTTTTTTTTTTTCCCTCAGAGTAACTAGTCAAAAATGTAACAATTTGATACTAAATTTACTTCAATGCTTTTGCCAATCTGCTGAATATGGCAGACCATATTGTGTATGGACACAAGCTTAAGACAGTATTTTACAATCCCTGCTTATTCCATTTGTAAGAGACATAGGAAATATATGACAGTCTCTCCTGCCTTGTGATTAAGAGGCTGCTCTTCAACTCCCTTTCCCTACCTACCTGCCATAGAATAGGTTATGAGATTAAAATGGGTTTTATTGAATTCTAACTTTTAACTGTAATTATGGAACAGTTGACAGGGGAAAAGGCTAGTGGAAATACTGAATCTGTTTTATCCAAGTGGGTTTAGGCTACGTAGCCATAGCACAATGGAAGGCAAAATTCTGTATAAGAATGAAACAGATTTTGAAATGCGTTTGCTGTTGGGTGAGGTTACACTAATTCATGATGGGAAATAGTATGTTACTTCATTGTAATGCACTTCTGGGCTGATTTTGCATGTTACAGGTATGACACAACAGAATTTATGAACAAGATTAACTGCTTTTATTTCTTCACCTTGTCATTTCTCAGAAATACCATCTAGTAGAAATCAAGTACAGATGGCTGAATATCCAGACTTTGTTACAGGACGCTCTTCACTATTATGCTGGCAACGTTATCTGAATGACCAGAAGAGGCAATAAGGGAAGAAACCAATGCACACACACACACACACACACACAGGTGTATGTGTGTGTGTATGTTTGCATTATGCATGTGTGCATAGGTTGGTATCTGCACATTGCTACTGCAACTTCTCTGGCCTTGGAGCTTCCCTTCAGCTATCCTAAGGCAGTCAGCAGTTAGCAGTAACTATTGCTTTGCCTGTTGCTTGCTGCTTCAAAACATTTCCCTTTGATTTCTTTTACTAGTCCTCTCTACCTGTCAAGCATATGTAAGTTTTATCTTCATTTTAGTGGTTTTCTTGATGTGGCCCTTATGAAGGCCTGAGGATTTTTGTGCTCTTCTATCTAACACTGTTTCTTCTGCCAGTAACTCTTCCATGCCCTATCTTATGCCATTACTGAAGCTGGAATGCTATTCCCTTTAGGATCCTTGTTCTGATCTTTACTTGTCCTGAGGTGCTGCTACAAACAACAGGCCATGATGGAAAATCACCATAAGCATTTTGAGTTCTCCTCTTTTGGGGTTTTGATTTGGTTTTTTTTTTTAGTCTTCATTATTTTCCTCCTTTTTCATGGTTATAGGATATGGTCATACACCACCAGATCCAGTTGATATTTTATCACCATACCTCTCTGGGAACATCATATTTAGTCCATTGGTGACTCAGATTTGCTCAAAGCACTCAGAGATGACTTTTTAGTTCAATTTAGAATGCAATCAAATATCAACATTTTGCACCGAGGAAAAGAAGCTGGCCAGTTCTGCTGTCCATTATGTGAATATTTACTTTTTTATGCTATAACTTTCAATACTTTAGGATAACTGTAGTTTGAAGAAAATTCAAATTGATAACTAGCAGTTACACCAAGGAAAAAGCCATGTAGACTTACATTCTGCTTCACCTTTATGATATTTCCTATCTCTAAAGCATATGCTTGATTTATGTTTTCCAGAAATGAATATCCAAAATGAAAAGGCAATGTACTGCTTTGTAATCTTTGAATACCTTGTTACTTTACAATGGCCAGGCAACTTTCCATCTGTAATTTTGCTAAGAGGTTCCTGGCTGACCCAAAAGTTATGTGTTTTATCTTTGTTGGTCTCCAAGAGCTTAGCCAGGTAAAGTAGTGCATCATGAGTTACTTCATCCACAAGCCTCCTTTTGAAGTCTTGCCAACAGCCTCCTTCTGTTTTGAATGACTTGGCAGATAGTGGGGGAAAAAAAATAAATTGTGGCTATGCCTTGAAATATGTCCCACTTTACTTTGCTGCAAGAAACCTGTCCCTGTCACTTGTGTTGAAGAAAATTGCTAGCTGAATTTATGAACTTGCTGTGCCGAGATGTTCTGGGTGGTATTGAGATAACATGGCTGGCTGGATCCATGAGGCAACTATGTAAAAAAAACCTGCTTGGGATTTCAGAAAAGCTCACTCAGTCATGGATTGTGTACTGAGATTATGTCTAATTTCTGTGATTTAACTTCTTTTGTTGGTCATGTGCAATCTTAATAAACAGTGACATATTAAAGCCTGATGGTAGTTGCATTTGTTTTAAAGTGCTCATGAGCAGGATGAAAGAAGACTGAAATAGGAGATATGGATATGGAAATCTCATAGGAATTGCAGACCATATTCATCCCATTTGGAAATGCCATCCTCCAGCAGCTATCTCCTGACTACATCCCTGCTGAGCACACTGCCAGTAGGGGTAGGAAAGGAGAAGCAGAAATGACTGTACAGGCCTCCCAGGTGATATTTGTGATGGACAAAAACAAAACCAGTGTCACCTATCAAACACTGATGATGCTATGGCAGAAATAAATTACAAAAGGGAAGACAAATTTCATACCCTGAGATTAGTTTTTATCATGGTATCTTCTGCCCAAAGGTGGACTGTGCATGGAAATGAAGACAGCAGATGCTGTTAGATTCAAAAAA
>VYZP01046194.1:0-25238 GCA_013400635.1 Hypocryptadius cinnamomeus | reverse complement strand
CTTTTACATTTAATGATGCCCTTACTGAGTGAATGGAAGCTGCACAACAAAACATATGATTCCTGCTTTTGCTGTTGAAATTGTTTGAGCCTGACCCTGTGTCCCCTGACTGTTAAGCAGCAGCCTTCTTGATTACGATTTATTTCATTTTATTTTTGCTCATGTTCAGGGGACCATTATTTTCTTTACTGCATGAGAAAATATTTGGATTTTCTTTTCCTATTCAATCTTGATCTTTTCTGTTTTCTGAGTATATATAGAAATATGTTATGGTTTAGTAGCAATAGAGATGTCTATGTTAGGAGAGATTTTTGTTACCTTCTGGAGTTTATAGTGTTTTGTCTGGTGTATTGATTATTGGCTGCTGGTCAGCTTGTTCAAGGTCATAGAAGGGAAACAAACCTGAGTTAAAAATACCCTCAGAAAAGATGGCTTAAAGCAGGTCTTTTGAAAATTTGGTACAAGCAAGTAAGTAAACAAATGGTTTAAATTATGTGAACATAATTTGTCTTTAAAAATGGTAGAAATAACCTTGACTGAGAGGAAATCAACCTGCAGTAAGTGCTACAGTAACAGTCACATCTGCAGAGCTTCCTGTGTTTCTTTGCTGTGCATTATCCTTCTGCAAAAGACTCATCATGCATTTTGCCTTCTCTGTAGGTTGCAGCATGCCATCAGAGCAGAGATGTGCAGCTTTGAACAGCAGTTAATAAAAACATTCTTTGTGCTCTTCACTCTTGTCTTTTATTATTTTACATTCTTTCTAGTGGTGAAGAAAACTCCTATCTTCTCCCTGGCACTGTAAAATTTTCCACAGAATTATTTTTAGAAGATACTAAACACAATTGCGCACTTTGTTGTGATGATGATGGATTTAAACTGGCTTCTGTTATTTAGTTAAGTGGTGACAAGTTTATCACTTGAAGGCTTGGCTTTCTCCTCCAGAACAGTTCTCTTGGTGCCTTGCCCTCTTGGTGCTTCCTTCTCTCCTGAGAGCCCCATAGAGGTGGGCAGAGTATTATTGTTGTTTTATAGATGATTTTTACAGCCTGTTCAAGTCTTCTCCTTGCTTCTCCCTATCTCCTGAGAGCAGTCGAGGCAGAGGTGAGGAATAGGCTGGACTGTGCTATCTTGGGGCCAGAAGAAATTCAAGATGTTGGCATTCCTGGGTCAAGAAGATATGTTTGCATATCCATTTCTTAAAGCCTTGAAAAAGGCTTCATGAGGATTTCTTGACTGCCTCTGCTTGTTTAGTTAGTGTTTAATTATTTTTAACATTTTTCTGAGTTCTATCTTCTTTTCAGCAGTTTAAGCCTATTTCTTCTTGTCACATCTAGTCAACACAGCGACAACAAATTTATTTCCTCTGGAAAGCAGCCTTCTTTGTACCTTTCTGCAACAGCCCCACTCTGCCTTCTGTTCTTTAGGCCAGTCTTTCTTCATTCATGTCTTTTCACAGTTGCTAAATTCCTGCTCACTCTGTTTGTCTGCTCCAGTCCTTCTTGAGCTGTGGTGCCAAACCACAGTCAGTACTCTATCTAGACAGTTTCTGAGTGGACATCACAAGGAGAGGATTATCCCAAGGTGTCTTGTCAGCTTCATTCTTGGGTTTGTACCTCAGTATGGAGAGGATTATTCCAAGGTGTCTTGTCAGCTTCATTCTTGGGTTTGTACCTCAGTATGGAGAGGATTATTCCAAGGTGTCTTGTCAGCTTCATTCTTGGGTTTGTACCTCAGTATGACATCCCGGGTTTGGCAGTTTTTGCTACAGACAGCATCCAGTGATTCAAGTTAATCTATAGATCTGTAACGATGGCAGGATCCTTTTCTGCAGAGATCTGTCTAGCCATTGGCCCTCTGGTGTTTTGAATGGATTGACATCTTGCTTCCAGCTACTTTCCTGGAGGCAGTGTAGTCCCTTGCTGTCTCGTGGCTAAATGTGCATCCTTCAAGTGGCCATGACGCTGGCGTCTCTGTGGCTCTGTGGCTGACTGATAAAAGGAGATGTACACTTCCAAAGCATTCGTGCCACCTTTCTCTCTGCACAGCTTCTGGCACATGGGCAGTGCAGGTGGAATATGTTCTGAGGACTGGGCATTGCTGGGTTCTTTCTGAGGAACGCCTTTGCTCCTCCATCACCACACAATCAAAGTACAGGAACATGCTCAGGAAGTTACACGTGACATTGACTGAAAACCTTAAGGGAGAAAACCATCTTTTCATTATGTAGGGGCACTGTAAGTTCCACAACTGGCCTGTCCTTGGCTGGGCACTAGAGATGTTGTGTTGCTGCTATTCCTACCGGCAAAATTAGCAACAGGCTTTGTGGTGTGAAACATTTTACAAAACCAAGAGTTGTTTCTCTTTGAAAACATTGGTGCCAGAGAGCCTGATAAGGTAATAAGGAGAAAAATGGTTAAAAGGTAAAGAAAAAAAGATAAATATTTCCCTTCCAAAATAATGTTTTCTCCAATTGCTTAAGAATCATTGGTGTGAAATAATTTGTCCCATTTGGAGAGAATTTTAGACATGCTAATTAATCTAAGTAGAATTTTTCCTTTAAAAATGTGGAGACAAAAAAAAAAGGTTTAATGGGAGTAACGAAATACAGCATAGCTTTCCTTCATTCCATTTAATAGGGGCTTGCAATTTCCCTTAATCCATTTTGGTTGTCAATTGCAGGTATAAAGTTTGAAGTGAGCTTATGATAAATCTGCCAAAAGCCGAACAATACAGACAATAAACTCCTTTTCTTTACAGTCTTCTTTTTACTGGGCTTGTCTTGAATGCTTCTCCTCCAACCCTTCTATTTCTCTTTATGTCAAACTGAGCTGAAAAACATATTTATATCCAGTCAACCAGAGTTACTGAAAAATAATTAGGATTGTTCCAAACAGAAAATATATCAGATTAAACTTCCTTTGGGAAAATGCCTCACTGCCTGCGCTGAGTAAACACACCAACATTATTAACTCATGGATCTTGTTTCCCTGTTCTTTCTATATTTTGAAGAACAGAGAACCAGGTGCATCTACCCACCTTATTGTTTCTTTCTGAAACAATATTTATATTCTCATCATGGATGTATTAAGGCAGTGGCTGAAATGGGTCCACAGTACACAATGCTGTACTGTGCTGGCCCTTCTGACTTAGAGAATTGCTGTCCTAGGGGGATTTCTAAACTTTCATTCCAGCATTTCTAGATTTCAGCTCTGGCCACTGGATAAGGAAATATGTCTTGTGCAATGAAGCTGAAGAGAAATTAAATTTTTCTGAAATTAGGGTTATTTTATTTCTGTGGTAGTACTTACGCAGAAAGAATTCTTCAGGGTATCTTGAACTCTTCGGTGCAGTGTAGCTCGGATGTCAGTGCTTGCAATGAAAATCTGTCACATTAGGGGATGCTCACCTCCTGCCTGCATCATTCCCAGTAGTTTTGTGATGAGTTATCTTGCAGAGTGGTGTGGGATTTTAATACAATAATCTGTACATTAGTGGGAATATGTCATGCTAGGGCTAAACCATCCTGGCCAGAAGAGGAGCCACAAATCCCAGTGCATTGAAATTCAGTAAACTTTGAAATTATGTGAACATAATATATTGAATTAGCTCAGATAGCTAGTTCATTTTAAGAAGGCTTATTTTCTTCTCTGTGTTGACATCAAATCCAAGTACAACCCTGAAGGATATGCTGTAACATTGTAAAAAATTATGTAAAACTAGACTGTGAACAATTAAGGGTTTTTTGTGGGGTGGGGAGAGGCAATCAGGTTTGGCAGGCTGGCAGTCAAGGCTGGAGTATGCAGAGTCTCTCAAACAGTGCCAGGAGAGCTGTGCAGGGTTTCATTTCTCTTTGAGCATGCATCAAGATTAGATGTCATTGAATGTTGCTGGCTTTGTAAGATTACTGGATTAGTAGTGATTTAGGTTGTTTCACCATACATCTTATTTCCTGATCAATGTGACATGAGTTTTAAATAATTTTGGCATTCACTGTTGTTTCACAATTTATACAACTATGAGTTTTATTAATGATTTTCAGCATATTCCCCATGGCTTCTGGAACAACAGCCAGAAGTGCCTGCTCTGGAAGAACACTTTTGGTTTGAAATTGGCAATAATGCCTTTTTTCAAGCCAAAAAAATTATCATCTCACTTTTGAATTGAAAGCTGCCACATACTTTTAGTGGAGAGGGAGAAACCATGCAATTTATCTTCTGTATGGGAGAAGTAAAAGCAAGCTGTGATGCTCTTCAAGGCAAAATATGTTTTCACTAGTGAAGAGCTGTAATTTGCCTTATGTGATTTTCCTCATTTTTGTACTTTGTTTTTGTCTGTTAGCATAAGGATCCATAAAGGACTCGAACCCTCTGATGTCTCCTTTTGCTCCCTGTCTAGGGATTTATGCATTAGAGCCAACTGGTTGCCTAGGAAAGGTGGCTTTTTTTTCAGCAAGAAAATTGTGAGGACTGTACTGAAAGTGACGTTAAGTGTTCTTCATGGGCATTATCTATGCAAAAAACCCTAAGTGTGTGTGTTCTCAGAATAGGGCTGATTGTTCTGGGCTCCTACTGCCAGGAAATAGTCACTTCCCTACCTGTGGATTTTCTGCTCTTTCTGCTGCTGAGAGTTCTTTCAGGTGGATCTGCTTGACTTTTTGTGTGCAAGCCCATTTATAACAGGAGAGGGAAAGCTAATCCCAACTGCATTTCAGTCACCTTTGCCTTCTGGAATATATAGAATTTCCCTTGAAGTTTTTACAGAGTCTGCAGTCGGCACAAAACAGACCTACTGGCTCCTTTGATATTTTTAAGCCTCTGCTTCATCAATTGTGCAGGCTTTTGGTTTATTTCCAAGTTCAGTCCAACATTCTGGTTTTGATGTAGAGATCCTGATGTTATTTTTGATCTTTTATCTTGCTTTAACTTTGTTTCCTTGTGTTTGTTCGCAGTCATAAATTTGGTTAGGACAGAAATTGTTATTTCAGGGCAAAGGTTGCAGTAAGCACAAGAGGGGATTTTTAGATTCTGAGGCACCAGGACGGTCTGACAGATCAGGAGCTTCATTTCAGGAAATACTACAGTATCTTTCCCGTCTAAAGCCAAATACTGAAGTTGCGGTGATTTTAGACATGTGAATGCTAAAAGATGCTTTGGAGTGAAGGTTTCTGTTCTATGGAATAGGAGGAAGAAGAGAGAAGTAGAGAGACTTTGTGTGGATTCACAGTAGGGCGAATCTTTTAGCTCATGAACAGCAGGGAAAGAGGAAATCACATTATCCGGGGTGGTTCAGCCATTTGCTAGTCAGGTGATGAAAATTTTACAGAAAAGTTTGTATTTTTGCATAAATAGCGTGAGAAGGATGAAAAAATGTGCCTCTCTTTTTTCAAGGAGTTATTTCCAGATTGCTTTTATACTTTATACATATATTGTTACATATATATACATGTATGGGGGAACCTGTGCTTAAAGCTAATTTCGAAGCTGGGTCTGAGTAACTCTTTCATTTTTCTGAGGTAGATTGAAAGTGTTGGGGTTTATTCTGTATATAAATGCAATCAAGGTAAATCAGTATTTTTAAATAGAAGCAGATTCTGACTACTAAATGAAAGTCATGCTTTACTTCTTTTGTCTAAGTATTTTATTTGGCAATTTTCAGTGTGCTGACTAGCTTTTGTTTCCATGAAAGAGAAGATTGCATGTGGTGGTCTTACGTAACCCAGCTTCTGATACCCAATTTTTAATTGAGTTGCCAGCTAAATCTATGCTTTCAAGGGTTATTAAGGTCTATAAAGATGACAGGAAGGCTGCACAGTTCCAAGATAATAAAGTCATATAGTGCTGTTGAAGATGAACATATGAACAACCTCCTTTCAGAGGTAATACGTCTTTTGTTGATATTTTTTTTTTACTTAAAAATAGGAAGTTAAATTGAATTAATGCGCTTTCTTCTCTAAGTTCCTGTATATGCACAAAGAAACACAGCACCTGCACTTGGCAATTCCTTTGATTTTGCTCTCTCTTCAGTTCTGTGTATTCTTTTCTCTCTTATTCCTGCCCCTCAGAGCTCAGAAATGTTTGTATCAAGGTATTATTCCTGGGCAGGAGTTCCAAGAGTATGATACTGCTATTGTTAATGCCGTGCTAGAAAAGAAATACCGAGCTGGGAAAGAAGCACAGTAAGGACTTGATTGAACTCCCATAGGGCTTCCATTGAAGATTCTCATTATCTTGTACAGACTTTTGTTCATCTTGTGCTGTGTTGTAGCCCTAGTGACTGCAGGGTAGAAAGTCAGCTGCTTCTCTTAAGTGCTTGGCGTGTAGAATCAAAAATGTGACAGTTATGCATTTGCTATTCAAAAAAAAAGTAAAAAGAAAACCTTTGCCAGTTTAAAGTTTTTATGAGCAAAATAATAAGAATTCATGAAAACAAGAACAAGAGCACTTGTTTCCAGTCAGAGAAATTGAGGGAAAATCACTAAATGGGTTTTATGCTAAAGAATGGAGCAGTCTTGAAACCGTTTGTCATACACGTGTTAGCTTGTATGAAGAAGTAATTCCACCGATTCTCCATCTTCATGGAGATATACAGAGCTCAGATAACCTTCTTCAATAATTTGGACACTTTATGTGTTATCTTGGAGGAAGCTGTGTCTCTCTTACTGATGAAAGCACAGCCTGAAGCTGCAGCCCGGCGAGATGACACTATTGGTATGCTCTGTAGCTGGCGAGGGAGCAGCTCTCCCTGCCGACACTTGGGTGCGGATGCGTTAATGAAGCCTGGGCGTTAATGAGCCCCGGCCGGGCCGCGCTAATTGGGGCGCCCGCGGGAGCGGCCCCGCGCCAAGGCTGGGCGGGCGGCGCCCCCTACCGGCCGCGCCGCGGGAGCCGCCGGGACGGGACACACCGGGAATGGCCCCGGGAATGGCACCGGGAGCCGGGACTCACCGTGCCACGCCTGCCCAGAGCTCCTGGGTGGCAACCTGGCATCCCTGAGATTTGGTTCAAAGATCTCTGAAATGATTGGCAGTCTTCCCGGCGACTTCCAGTGCACTTTGGGTCGGGCCCACAAAAGCTTGAGGCTTCACGGAATTTGGGACTAGGTCTAAATACGTGAAACCCTGGTGTTTCCAAGGATTTTAAATATTTTGTTTTGGGTCAGTTGCCATATAAAGGCAAAAAATGTATATAAAGGGTATATAAATGTCTATATTATATATAGTACCTATACATTATGCAGATGTAATAGAAATAAAGGCTATGCAAACGTATATAGCAAAAATACATTATAAATACTAGATTGACAAAACTGCAGTAAAATATTCTTTGTCTGTTTGGTCAGATTTCATACAATTATTTGTAGTTCTGTTTTTTGACCACTGATACATGATTTTCCTCCCAGAAATATATCAATGAAACCACCTCTTCTGTTTTCATTTTTCTGTTCTTCTGTGTAGTCATGTTCCAGTCACAGTTTTCTGAGTCTGCAGAATATTGTAGCTTAGATGGGTGCAGTAGTCCTCCTTATTAATCGAGAGTAATTTATTTTTCTGTAGTTTATTTAGAATTATGTTTTTAATACTTTTTTTCTTTCTTTCAAAATTTAGGTGGAGAACAGACCGAAGTATTATGGACGAGAGTAAGTGTTTTTCTATTTTAAGTGTCTCTTGGGTATATCCAAAAGTTGTTACACTAGAACTAAAAAAAAAAGGCATAATGGAGGTATAATAAAACATTTTATTTTACCTTTAACTGGGAGCCAAATGTAGTGAAAGCCTAATAATATAGCTGTGTTACAGTCCATTGCTGCTGGTCACAATCCTTGGATTATGCAGTTGTGTGAGCCTGCATGTTTATTTTATTTCTCTCAGGAGAGTTTTGAGCAAAAAATGTTGTCTGAGGTATTCCTTCCTTTTATTTTAGTTGTTGTTTGAACCTGCTAGTGGTTCTGCATTGGCCTGGGAAGGGGAGAAGAAGCTTGTCTCTCTCACTGCCTTTTTGTGTATGTTCCTATGCTTTCACCACCCTACTGAGATGTGGAAGTATGTGTATACTGCTGCTGGTGTAACTGCTGTTCTCCTGCTAAAGTTACAAGGTCCAAAATACCCAAAGAGGTGTATTTTTCTTTGAAGGAAAATACCAAACCACCAGAGTGTAATTCCTTTGGGCCCAGCACTCTTTTTGCCAATAAATAACTAGGAAGGGGCTGTGCTGTGCATTAGCATGGAGATCTAGGCAGGTGAAGGGGAAAGGCACAGCCACTGCAGACCCCAGCCCTTATCGCTAGCTGAATTACTTAGATCCCATTTTCTATTTTTCATTCCATCCCAGACACACCATATATGTTTAATGATCCTTTTCTACCACCAGAAACCTCAAGAACCAGTAGCTTTGCCCCTAATTACTGAGGTTTCATTTTTTTAAATATTACCTTTATCGATGAGGAATGCGGATCTGGCCACTAGAGTACAACAGAGCTGAAGACAGCAGCTAGCTGAGTTACACATCACACTTCCTACAGCAGGACTTGTAAAACCATTGCTGCAGTCTTATCCAGGAATGTGCCTGGGTTTGTGGGGCAGCAGGGCTGACAGGAACTGTAAGATGTCATTTTGGTTAACCTGTCCAGGCAAGATCACCCTAGTTATTATCATTCAGACAAGAGATTTCAGAAGTAGTGAGGTAGTCCTATAAAAGCAGCTGGCTCAGTACTCAAAAGTACTTGGAAAGAGAAACAGCAATTTCTAGGGAAAGAAACTGAAAAGGCCATCATTACATTACTGTATAAACCTGTGATGTGGCTGCATTTTAGGCAGTGCACATATTTCTGTGCACTGTCCCTCTCTGTCCTTTACTCCTCCACCCTTGTCTCGAAGGTTATGGGAGAAGAGAAAGGTGCTGCGAGGGGCAGCAAGGGTGGAGTGAAGGGATGCAGCTCCTGCCACAGGAGGTCACCTCAGTGGTGCCCAAGAAGGGGACATGCACTGTGCCTTTTGCAAGTTCATTGCCAGAGGCAGCTGCAGAGGCCAAAAGCACCAAGATGTAAAAGGGTTTACAAGTGAGATTCTCAAATACGTGAAGGGTAAGGTCACAAGTGATCAGACACGACTGTGTCTAAAGCAGTGATGGATAGGCAGGGATGAGAAGTGAAAGAAATATGTCACTGCTTCCTGCACCCTTTCTGTAAGCATTTCTTGTTGGCTGCTGTCAGAAGCAGGCATTAGTTCAGGGGATCTTGTACCACATACAAGCTCTTTTCATGCTCGTAAAAAAATGTACTAAAAATATCCATAAGAAAGCCCAGATTGCCCACTGCTTACCACTGTGAAAGAAATTTCACAGGTGCACCAAGTATCACATCCAAGTGATTTCTTAAATTGATCACAGATATTGATCACTGCATTTTGTGGGGAATACCTTATACATATTTTTTTTTATTAAAATTATTAATTACCCTGAGTTTGCCAGTTAAAATCATGTTTCAGTTATGTCATTTAGAGGATGTTTGTCCCCCACCTGTACAAAGAGAAAAGATTAATCAATTCACATTACCTTTACTATGAAGTCACACTGGAAATGTCATCTAAACCTAACATTTTCAACATGTATTAGCTGTGAAAAGACAACATAAAGAGAACGGAACAATTGCATTTACATCCAACGTGTTTTTCTTCTCTTTCACTACCAAGCCAGAGGCAGTGTTAGGAATGTGCCACTTCATATGTATTGTCAGAAAAGAGAAAATGCTGAAGGCCAGTACATTTTAGTGCCTTTTTTTAGACAGCAGCAAAAATAGAAACTTTCAAAACCTCTGAAGAGACCCTCAGAGACTTATCAGCTAGCAAAATGTGCGTAGGAGTTAAGACTCAAACTGCTGTCAAGACTGAATTTGTACTTATGGAGAGATCACTGCTAAATATTGGTTTTCAAAAGGTTAATTGTGCATCCTAGGCCCTCTTTCTTTCTTAAAATAGCAATGACAAAAGAATGAGAGAAGTATTGCTTTTTTCCAGCACTGAATGAGGAGCTCCTTGACATGAAGAAAACAATGTTTTTCTCAAGACTTCTCTGTGCCTTCTTCTACTTTAATATATGCAGAATAGAATTTTGAATAATTGTTTCCATTTTTGTCTCTGTTTTCCTTACAAATTTGAGGAAGCAATGTAATATTAAAATGAAGCAAATTGATTATCAGAAGACCTATGATTTTAATTATACTTAAATATTTATGTATATAAATACCTACCTTTAAATAACTACGTATTAAAATGCAGTAACTATTTTTTTTTCAATGCCTTTTTGCCTAATTTTCAATTCTGTTCTAAGGCCACCAGAAAGGAAACAAGGAGGAGGGGCATAGACTGGTAAAAGAGAAAAGTTGTGAAAAGACTGGGCATTTACAGAAAATAATCTTTGGGTGCAGCTGAGTTTATCCTGACTGAAAGTGCATTTCCAGTGTAATTTTTGTGTCTATGCTGAACTTGTCCAGGCTGGGTGACCATCCTGCTCCTTGGATGCTACCCTGATGGCTTAAAGCACAGTGCTCAAGAGTGCTGAAGTTTTCAAATGCTTTGTGGGGTGGAGAAGGGTGTTTTTCTGGTTGGATTATTCTGTAAGTCACTGAAATATCTCCCCTTAGGTTTCACGGGATCATTTCTCGGGAGCAAGCAGATGAAATACTTGCTGGTGTAGAAGGAGCGTATATTCTTAGAGAAAGCCAGCGGCAACCCGGCTGCTACACCCTTGCTCTCAGGTAAATGCTGGTTTAATAGAGCCTTATAGTTCCAGTGTAAATGGCTTAATGGAGGGGATTATATTGGTCCCTTTTTGAGTGAAGTCTGTCTCCACTATTACTTAATAACACCAGAGTGCTTTAACACTCTCTTCTCAGCAGTTTGACCATCACGGTACTGCAGCAACCCAGTCTCTCCTTCAGCACCTGGCTAGGAAGTCCTTTTTCAAAAGCAGTGGCCATTTTCAGTTTTGTTTTTTTTTTTTACCTAATTTTTGTAAAGATGGATCTTCTCCTTCAAGACTCTATAAAAGTTGTGAGTGAACACAGAACAGGAACGCGTCCCAGTACCCAGTAGAGGACACAGTCAAGTTGTCCTTGGGGCTCAGTGTTGTGTACAAGCATCAACAACTATCTGTGATAATAACCCCAAATAAAGCTGGAAAATCATGGTATCCAGAAGCTGAAAACTGGCAGTTTTCTTCCCCAGTAGGAGCTCTAGTTTTTTGTAGGAATACATTGTGAATCATGGGATGCTGCTGCTCAAAGAGTCTGCTATTCAATTGAAGGAAAAATGCAGTGGGAACCTAAGCTCCAAACTCCCTTCCCCTCACAGGTGCTTTTCCTGGCTTAGCTGTGTCATTCAAAACCTGCCCACTCAGGTGTCAAAGACACTATGTATTAACAGCAAGAGAACAAGACATTCAGTTGGGTTTTGATGAAACAAACTCCTTGGCAATATTTTGCAATTTTTATAGCATTGTTACTCCTGTGAGATATACACAAACTAAAAGTCTGCATTTTTACCCTTCTGCTAGTAAGACACGAAGAAAAATCCTTTGAGGAGTTAGCCCAAGTAGCTGTGATACAGTGCTGAAATCATGCTTAGAATTTGTATTGATGTGCAGATGGTAAAGCTGGAAAAGCTGGTGAGTCATGCCAACTAAAAAGTGGTGTAAATTAAAACCAATTTGTGTCAGCTGAAAAAGAACAAACACAGTTTTTTAGGGCTTTGGAGGAGATTTCAAAATGAAAAATAAAAAAAATAATGAAGGATAAGAATTATGGCAAAATGCCTATTGTTTTGATGAAACAACATGTTTTTAAACTCCATCTGGATAATTATTTGTAGAATCAAAAACCAAATTTAATTATAAATTGGGATTTTATGTGAAAAATCTGGGTGAAAAATAAAAAGCTTAAGCCATGTGATTTGAAGTTCCAACAAAATTTGCAGACATGCAGTTTTGATGCAATGCAAGGACCATTTAACACAGCAGTGTATCTTTGAATGCTTTAAGCAATGACGGGATTCCAACCTCAGTGTCACAAACTCTATGTGCTACTACAGCACTTGGATTATTAAAACAATTTAAAAATCCCAATAGATTACACCTGCTGTAAATAGGGCTATAGTTTTCCCACGTAACTTTGGATATTTAATCGGGCCCTGAATTAGGAGCTTGGTCTCCCTGGCTTCCTGACAAAGCCTGATTCAGACCCTTAGTATTTTGATTACTTGGTAGAAGTCCATCTCTTCATTGACTGTAAATATGCCCATATGTGGTTAAGCACGCACTTTCTGCACGTCAAAAATGCTTCATGATGGAAGAGCCTTCAGCACAGTCTGAATTCTCTCTTTTTTCTCTTCCTCTGTATTTTTCTGGTGTTTGCAGATTTGGTAATCAGACCTTAAACTACAGGTTGTTCTACGATGGGAAGCACTTTGTTGGGGAGAAGAGATTTGAATCAATCCATGATCTGGTTACAGATGGCTTGATAACACTGTACATAGAAACAAAGGCTTCTGAGTATATTTCCAAAATGACAACAAATCCCATATATGAGCACATTGGATATGCCACTTTGCTTAGAGAAAAAGTGTCCCGGAGGCTGAGCAGAACAAAAAATGAATCAAGAAAAGCAAGTGTAACGAGTGAAGAAAATACTCCAGTTGAAAAGGTAAGTATTCAGTTTGAAATTTTCATAATTAATACCAGCCTTTCTATGAAACCTGAGAAGGAAAAGATTTGTCAGGGGATCTGTTTCTATTTTCCTGTACTTTAATTAGTATTGCTATCCCACTACAAAGTTAATATGACCTTGGGTCCCGACTAATATTTGACTGGAGTTTATGATGTAAACTTTCTAGTAAGTAGCAAATGTAAATGTTTTCACCATGTAAATATATGGGTATATTCCATTTACCTTAGGAGCTGCATCAAAAGTGGTCACAGGTTATATTTGTCCATGTATATACTCAAGCATTTTCCACAGTAGGGTTATGAATCTGGTTCCCACCGACCCTTCACCACAGCTCAAGTTTGTTATCTTTCTGTACATGGTTCAAAGCTCCTCTTCTCTGACAAGCCTTTGGTGGATGGGTCTCAAATTGGGATATTGTGTGTTTTCTTTCCTTCTCATGGATCTGAAATTGGGACGTTGTCTGTTTGCCTCCATTTCTTCTCACTCTTCTCATTTGAAGTGGGCTTTGCTTGATCTCCTTCTCTTACGCACTCGTATCCCAAAGTGTTGTATGGGCTAGGACTTACATGATGATAAACTGAGAATTTTGTACAGTTAGCAGCCATCTGAAGGTGTAAAATTAGAAATTATTTTACATATGAGAAACAGCTTTGTAAGCAGTGACATGTGGATATTTTCATTTCCCAGGTGGTATGGCAGCAAGAGCTGTCAAACAAAACTTTGGTTTTGAGTCTGGTCTTTGAGCTGAATTGACTTACTGACATTTGTTAAGCATACTTCTGCAGAGTGACTGTTGATTTTAGTGTTCAGTGTGCTGGCCAGCTAGTAGGGAAGTAGAGCCAGCTTTTATTTGGTAAGCAGGGAGTGAATTTCCTGTCATACAGTCGTGGCGGGCATGAAAGAGATCAGCTTTTTTATGCGTATCCTTGTGTCTCTAGGGCATTTCTAGCAGGATGATCTGTTGGGTTCACATATCTGCATTGATTTTGATTTGGTTTTAATTTCTCAGTAATAATAATTGCTTGAGTAACTGACCTGACATGTAAACCTATTCATCCTCTATAACAAATCAATTCCATTGACAATGACATTTTTTAGGGAAGGCCTTTGTAGAAGGGCACAACAAGTCCTCCATTCATGTTTTATTTCAAAATAAATCCACTGGTGGTGGTAGTTTTTGGTTCAATTGAATGGTGTTGTAATACCCAAGAGGAGTAGATGCCCTTGAGACATCCAGTGCTCGTTCAGTTGATTCCTGTGATTGGACACTGGCTGATTTTGAATGTTGTAACAGGCATAAAAAAGGAAATTTTTACTTTGTTTGAGGCACAATAATGCACTGTGACAGATTTTTTGGTTCCAAGTACCTGTGCTTAAAAATGTTTGGAGTTGATGCAATGCACTGGCAGTAGTGAAAACACACCTCTGGACCTCATTAATGATTGTGTTAGGTCCCCTTTTGTATTGCTGCTGAATGAAATTTAAGTGTTTAGAGGATTATTTGTCTCTGAGGTGGCTCTAATGTGAAAAGCAAGTCCTTGGCCTACAAGGGCTTGTGCTCATCTAGATTTCTGTACGTGCAGGCAGGAGCAGCCTGCAAGGCTGGGCTCTGTGGCTGTGCTGTCATGTAAAAATAGCTGGCTTCAGCTAAGCAACTACACTGTTGGCAACCCTCTCTGCCTTCCTCCCACAGAGGGGAAAAGCAGAAGGAGGAATAGCAGCTGTTTCTAACATATTTTACTTGCCAGGAGGAGTAGGAGCAATCACAGCTATAAGAGGAGTGGGGCTAAATAAGCAAGAGGTTCTGCTCAGGCTGAAGACCTGGCGTAGCAGCTGAAGCCTTGATATTGATGATTAGGACTCCCAGTGGGCTTCTCTAGCAGTACTAGTAGTTTTCCATCATCTCATGCAAATCCATGTAAAAAAAAAAAAAAAAAGGATTGCATCAACTAAAATATTAGCAACTAAAAAAAAAAAGCTCACAAAAGTCTGTATGATGGAGCCTACCATGGATGTTTTTGATTCAAATGCTCCTGGGGGAAGTCATGAGAGGTTTGGTAGCAGAAACTCAGTGATCATCTTCTATTTTGTTACTCACAGTAGCCTCAGACAAAGTATGGACTGGGCTTTGGAATAAACTGGTGAATTATCAAGCATTTTTCAGTACTAACAAATGGGGATAAAACAGGATAAACAGAATTTCATGTTTGTTTTTATATAAACTTTAGAAGTCCCCTAAAATAGAAGAATATTATGGGAAAGTGGTAGTTCAGTGAGAGTTTTATCAGACGTTTTGCTTGAGGCTGATATGTCTTGTACAGCATTTTAAACAAAGGCCATGATTTGCCCACAAATCACAACCTTCACCTACTTCAGTAACTCCAGTAAATTTCAGAACCCTAGGAATAAGATAATGAATATTCAGTATGACATTTTTCTGCAAAGCAAATTCTTTGCTGATTGTGTGAAAAATCATTCATGTTTTTTTCCTCTGGCCAGCTGAACAGGCAAAATGTTATAAAATAAGATTATTGGGCTGTTTTATTTGAAAATGCTGCCTAGAGTGTTTTGAATGATCCAGAAATCATGGGGGGAAGCCATACACGCAGGACAGAGGCCTCCATTATTTCTCAAGAGGAGGATGAGAATTCAGTGCTCCAACGTTAAGCACCAGTACTCTTCTATCTAAGAAATTAGGCTCTTTACAAGTGAGATTTTGTTTCATACTGAAACTAACTCCAGAGTGTGAAAGTGCAGCTGAAGGCATTCATCTCCTCGGTGGGTTTGTTAACACCATCCAGGGAGTCTCTTTGTTCTGTCACCTCCCACGATGACAGCAGGGCTTGTTCAGTGTCACTCCAGTGCCACCGCTTCCGTGGGGTGGGTCGGCAGAGGGGGGCCACCAACGCACAGGCTGGCAGGAGGAGCCAGCACTCGGATGAGATGTCTTGGTACTGCCTGGGGTACTTGTCTGTTCCCATAATGATAATTTCTTTGAGGTTGTAATTAGTGGAGTCATGCTCATTCCAGAAAGGGATGTGATAATTGTGCTGGATTAAGCTGTTGTTGTTCGTGCTTTTTTTATCCGACATTTTTTATATCGGGCCTAAGAAAACATTTATGCTCTAAGATACTTAATGCTGGTGTTTCATCCAAAAGTTATTCCGGTCTGATTTTGAAGAGGTGCTTGATTTGTAGACACAAATTCCAAATTTTAGCCTGAATAGTTTAACAGATCATTAATCTGAAAGGAACCACAATGATTTTTAGGAATTAAGTGTTTTGAGGGAACAGCATGCTGCAGATTCTTTCTTAGCAGGGTAGGCAATTGTCACTTTAACAGGATCCAGGTTCAACAAGGATTTTGGATAGAGTTTTTTGTGCAAAGAAAATTTGATGATCACATGTTGTCTGTTTAGAGTTGTGATTTAAGCTTGGGAAAGTTATGATTACCTGCTTTATGTTTCCTCTGCTTATGGAATGCCGTACTTCGGGCAAATGAACACATACTAGAGAATGTAGGGCAGATAAGTACCTGGTACGGGTGCAGCCTGTAATTAATTACCAGTAGTTCAAGTTAATGGTGAATGTAGGAGAAGTGTAACCTGCTGTAAGCAATTAATCTTCACATATAGGAGTGAAAAAAATTGCAGTAATCTGTCAGTAAAATATGTAGTTCTGAAACATTTATTGCTATTGCATTTTCCTGCAAATGCTGCCCTTACTGAGTCAGCAGTCTTTGTGCCACAGACAGGGAGAAAATAGTACCCCTTTCTAATCCTACCTCAGCAAGTGTAATTTAGAAAATATATTTGAAGAATTGAAATGTTGGAAGTAAATACAAACTGTAGTTTCATGAATGCTCTGATCAGGTAAAAGCTGTCCCAGTTGCTGATGGAAAAGCCATCCTGGTTCCCTGTTCTTGCAGTTTCAATCCCATTCCTGTGACCTGCCCTGTGCACTACTGCAACCACCCCGTGCCTGGGTGAGACCTGGATGCTGTGGCATGGTGCCCTGTGTCAGACAAAGGCTGTGCCCCACAACTTGTTTCTTTGCTATGCTGGTCTGATGAGAAGAGCAGGCTGGAGTTAAAGAAAACCCTTGGCAGCATTCGAGCTTAAAGTGTTTGCAAAAAGAATGATCTTAATCTATCTGAAAGAGGACAAACTGTTATAAGTGCAGTAAAGATTAAGGAAGGCTTTTTCCAGTGCCAGGTCTCTGCTTACTTGGGTCCTGGCAAAGCTCCCATCAACTTCTCTCCTGGTCAGATCTGGCTCAGTCAGTTCAAACATACCGGTTGTACATGAAATATGAGTTTGCTTGGAGCCTGAGCTGCAGTGCTTGTTCTGCTCTCTGGCTGAAGCACATGCCAGAAGCAGCATGAGACATTTAGCAGTGATGGTCTGTACAGAGCAGGGCAGAGTTTGAGCTAAACCAAGAGCGAGCTGTTCGCACTTAACAGCGGGACAGTGCGGAAAACTCTGTGTTGCTGTCTGACATGGCAACCCCTCTATATCTGTTTGGGTGGAACTCATCACTAGACATTGAAGTGCAAATGACAGAGCCCACAGTTAATATTGCAGCTAGAACTAAAGAGCTGAAATGATTAGCATATTATGAAGTCTGGGAGGCTGTAGATTTCCGTGGCAGAAAATACCGCACAAGTAATAGAGAGATAAGAAGACTATTCCTATTAAGGCAAAGGTGACAGAAAAGGAAGAATAACTTTGCTAGAAGTTGATATTACTGTCCTCATTAGTCATGCTGCTAACACACAGTTTCCCATAGAAGAAAACACAAGACTTCCAGGAAGGACTATTTTCCAACATCCCTTAACTGGAGATGTGATCTGGTTATAGAACTAAATTTTTAAGGGCACTGCTGTTTTTCTTACATCAAAATTGTACAAGAGGAAGTCAATTTTAAGACAACCTCTGATTTGGTTCATTTTTTGTAGGTATTTGACACTTTTCAATTGTTATTCACACCACGTCCCTTTCTCAAGGCCTTTTAGCCTCATCTTACAACTCTATTTTTGTCTCTTCACTGAATTTTCTACAGGTACTGCTATTAGCCAACAATAAAGAAATCTTTTCAGTCTTTCATTTATTCATTATTTTTCCCATTCTGCAGCTCCTCTAAACCTCTAATGATCCTATTACAGGTTGCTAGATAGCGTTTAATTCTCTGCTGGGATGTCTCTCCAGATGTTGAGCATTTCCTTCCACAGGAGGGCTGCAGGGTACTGTGCTGCCCCAGCAGATCCTGGGGTTAAGAAGAGAGTGAGCAGAAGCATCTGTTCCTGCAGGCTCTGGGCTGGAAAGGCACTGATAGCTTGATGTGTTGTACTTTACATTGCCTTCAACTCCCTTCTTTTTGCAGCATGCTTGGTCAGAAAAAATTAAAATGCTCAGTTCTACATGGATGTTAACAGCCCACCATTGTCTTTTATTGGTGGTTACAGTAACACTCCTGTATGCATGGCCACAGAATTCACAAGGGACTTCTCCCTGGCAGTACTGATTTTTCCCAGAAGATGCTCAGACACCACACTGATAAAAAGCAACATAAATCCTGTACACAAAGGTGGCCTTTATCTGCAGGGTTAAGTAATACATGCAGTGATAAAAGGTGTGTGGCATTTTTGCTGCTAGAAGCAACAAGCTAATACATCAAAATGACTTTGGGAGTAATGAATTCCTTTCATCAGTCACTCAGGCTTGTCCTGCAAGAGTAGTATTCTACACACAGGTTACCACACATACGTACTTAATTGTAGCGTGCCTTGACATGAGTACTTAACTACATAGCTGACTCTCTGTAAATAACTGTTAGCAATTCAGGAGTGATTCCATCCAGAATACTCTTGGGTATTATAGCACAGCAAGGAGGAGTTTATATCAATACAGTAGGTCTACCAGCATATATATTTTAATAATTTTTTATTTCAAGTGGCAAACAGCATCATATCAAAAATATATTCAGCTGATAATTTTCTTTTGCCCTTCAGTGTTGGCATTCTTTTGTATTTTCCAGCTGTGTCTCTGCAGCTTTTTGTTTATTTAGTGCATCATAAATATAAAATAGACACTATATAAGAAACAAAAATAAGAAAGCTACCAAAATAAAATTGTGGAAAGTGTCTGTTTCAATTCCTTCCCTCTGGTTGTCTATGTTTAGGAAAATGGACAGTGCTTTGTAGTTGACTGTGGCACTCCTAACTATTTAGCCTGAATAAAGAAGGATTTTTGAGAGGAATAATTTTTATCAATTATAACAGTAGTGTAAATTGAGGGAATCAAGAGAAAGAGAGGTTCCATAGCAAAGTATTTGCTTACACTGCTTCCCCGAACTGTCAACATCTCTCCAGGTTCCTGGTTTATGTTATTACTGTCAGCTTAGAATTCATGACTTTTGCCTTAAGCAGAATAAGTGGTATGATTATGCCTGAAGAGAGCTTGTAAGTTGGAGACAATACTGATTTACACAAATGACATGATGCAATGGATATAATCTGATCCATATGCTACTGAATTAAGGGGAAGACCTCCAAGGATTTCACGGAGTCTTGGTGCAGTTCAGGGCATTGCTAAGCATATGGAGGAAAGGTAAATATCTAGTCTGTTACCACCGTAGTGTTTTCCAATCCAGTGTTTTTGAAAGACAGCCAAATGGAAGCAATGTGAACATCACAACTAGGCTGAAATTTTCTCAGATAAGAATTTCAGTTTAGTACTAAAAATTATTCAATATACCAGAAGTGCTTATAGTACTCCTAAGGCAAATGCCACTTGTCTCTTCAAGCACAGTACTGTGTATCTGCAGGTAGGCTCTACCAAATTCATAAATTAATCCTTTTCTCTTGGGTATGTTCCTCTTATGATCTTATTAATAATTCTACAAAAGCTAAATGTTTGTTGCATAAAAACCCTGCTTAGTTTGATGTACTAAAAAGAAAAGCTTGTGTGAGGGTATATTATCTTGGCTTTTATACTCTTTACATAGTTTAATGGCATTCAATTCATATAAACAAACTTCCGCAGGGATTGGGATGGAGCCTTCAGCATAAACATTTCATTTATCTAGCCACTGGAAAATGAAAAGGCATTTTTTAAGTAAAAATCTATACTTGATTATCTTGTAGGAATAGGCACTAAAATTTTACAAGCACCTTTAAACTGCCATGTTTTGATATTGGAAGACAAGTGTTCAACTTCTTAAATATAAGAGAGAGATTAATTTCTGGTAGTGGAGGACTCAGTGTTAAAAAGAGAGTATTTAAGTTGTGAGTATTATTTTTCCTTCATATTTTGATTAGAAAATAAGTATTTTAAGTGATGTGTGTGTCTAGGTCATACATTGGCTTGGCTAATTATAAGGAAAGAAATAACCTGTCCTCTGTGTTCATGCTGAATATGACAAGAAATTATAGGACTGAAATATAGTGCTAAGCATTGCAGGTTAGCTATTAAGGGAGAAAAGAAAGAATAATGAAATGCTGGGCTGGAGTGCCTGAGGGGGTGACAAAATCTCCCTCATCAGAAGGCATAGAAACATATTAGAAAACATCTGGCAGAAATGGCACAGATAGCATGGATACCTGAGGCATGCAGGAGAAAAGCATCTCACAGTACCCTCTAGTCCTGTTTCTCCCTGGTTTTCTGTGTCTGAAAATATATTATCTAGGCTCTGATTCATCTTGGCTAGATGAAGACAATGTACCAAAGTAGCTAAGGACCAGTTATTTGATTCCTCCCCCTGGGACAAGGGGACATTCAGAATTGCCACTGCACTAGTGAGGCACTAACTGCAGCCACAGTCCTGGTGTTCAAGGTTTTTTCATCTGGTCTCTCACCAGAGAGAGACAGGGTAGCAGCCTGCATCCACATCCTGCAGCTGGGATACCAGGAATCCAGGTGCAGGTATCTCCCTGGTCACCTTTAGGCTGGGTCAGCAGCAGAAAGCTGGGCACAGTCTCAGTTAGCAGAGCTTGATGGCTCTGCCAGGCAGGGGAAGGCAGCAGCCTGGGCAGGAGGACAGCTGGTAGTGGCCACAGTGAGGCACGTGCTGTTGACTGTTCTCAGCTGAGGTTGGACTACAAAGTTTGGGAACCAGTTATAAAAACTGCTCATATTTGGAAAAGAGGACGCTGTGGAGGGACAAGTACAAATGGTAACAGTGGGCTCTTCCTTTTAATGCATTCTCAGCCCTGGAGATCAGTGGGACTGCACACAGTCGTCAGCATGGTTATAAAGAAGGAATGCTGCCAGTTAGACTTGATTGCCTTTTTGATAGATTTACAAAAGTACCGAGTGAAAAGAATGCAGCAGATGCAGAATAATTGGATTTTTAGTAAAGTAGTACAATCTCTCATGGAACTGCACTCTTGACATTAATTCAAATTTGGTTGGCTCATGAACATGGTTACACGGACCAAAAATAGGTAGAGGAATTTCAAGCAAAGAATAGAGATAGACAGCAACTTGATGAGCTGGGGGAAAGTGGCTGATGAAGTACTGCAGGAACAGGAGTTTGATTTAAGATTTTTATTGATCTGGAAAAAGTGCAAACGAGACATTACCAAAAACTCAGGACAGTTTGTTCTATGATGTCACTCAGTACAGGAATTTAATCCCTAGGAACATAATAAGCATCCATGACAGAAGCATCAAGAGAGTCTCAATTAGGATTTTTAAGAAGAGAATTTGGTGGTTTTTAAGTGCATGGAAAGGAGCCAAGCCACATATGGGCAGTAGCTCTTCTTTGGGGAGGGTTGTGTGCATTTAAGCCAGGTGTGTCACTATTGAGCAGGAGCTGGAGGTGACAAAGGAGGAGATTGCCATGTCTTCAAGAGAAATTGTCTTCTGCTTTTGAAGATGTTATACTTTGAAAGCATCTTTCCCTGATTTTCTGCTGGTTCCATCCATCAAATCAGTACCTATAGCTTTGGTGGCTCATCCACTTTTGGCAAGCTGTAAGCTAGAAATAGTGCTTCACCTTCCCAGGTGAATAATTCTGCCCAGTACCTTTAGGCAGGGAGATGTGGGAAGCCTGTGCCAGGTGCCATTTGGCAGGTGGTACAAGGCAGCTTTTCTGAAGTCTGTCAGGCTTGTTTGGGGCCTTGACAGCAGAGATGACCCTCTGAGGTCCCTTTTCAGTGCCTTCTGCATTGCTCATGCAGTCTGAGCTGTGGGCTTCTCAAAAAAGGACGAGCTAGGAGTGTAGCTTGGCAGAGTTTATGGGTAGCAAAACAGAAGCTAAGACTGGGTTTTTTGTGGGGGAGGGAGGGGGCAAATCTGGAGAAAGCATTTCCAGATAAATCTGCCTAGACTCTATACAACCTAGATTTGCAGGGAACAGCTTGGGAGGAATCAATCAAGATGATTTATGAATGAAATTGTCACAATTAAACACTAGGTGGCATGTTTACTTAAGAGTTTCTGGGGACTGAATTAGGGTATCTTGCACTGCTGACACCCATTTGTGCTTGTGCAATGAGTGGTTTCATGGGAACATGACCACCCGATGCCTTTTTTTGACAGCAAGCATTCATCTTGTTCTTAAAGAACGTGGCACAACAACATCAATGCTTACTTCAGCCTTAGAGTTAGCCTTTAGCTTCTCAAAGTCACTTTTGTTTCAAAACAGACTGTGAAATGCAGTGCTGTAAGGAATAGGTGTGTACATGGAGATGGTCCTACAGAAGGGTCTAGTCTCAGAGGACTTATGTAAATAGTGGCAGGGGTTAATATGCAAAGACATCATATGATTCACTTGTTTTACTTAACTGAAAAGCTAATGTGGGAATATATAATGCATTTAAAAATTCAAATGAAGAACACATTTATTTTTATGTGAACAAAAAGCACAGCTTTTGATTTCAGAGCTGGGATCTTAAAGTAATGGCATCCAATGATTAGGGCTAAATACTTACTGGCAGAAAATGTGTTTTTATTCTGCATGTCTATGTGACACGTTTTACATCAGCCAGGCTGCAGTTTTAACGTATGCTGTTGCTTCTGTATTTGTGAAAGAATAAATGCTGCTGTCTTCTGTTGTGTGAAAAAAACCCTTTTCACACAGTTCATCCTTGATAAAAGCCAGGGCCACAGACATCACCAGGGCAGAGCACTTAGCCTCTGCCAAAAAAATACTGTTCAGTATGCCTGCTCAAAGTTGACAAATAGATCCTTTGGACTAACTGCAGATGCTGTGAAGATAAACTTTGTTCGTGCAGGAGATATCCATATTGCTGATTGCACAGGTTTTTGCAGCTCCCCCTGGAAGGGAGTTGTAGGTGCCCCACCAGCCAAAATTCTGGGATAAATCCTATTGGCTGTCAATCTGCTCTGCCATAACTCATGTATGGATCTGAGTTGACAGAACTGGTTTTAGCTGTAGAGTGTGAGCTCATACAAGCAAGGTTGGCCATATAAAAAGGGTGCTAAATATGTAGGGGCGTGCTCATCATGCCAGTGCTGAGGAGTGTAGAAAATAGACTTGCCATAGGAACAAGATTATGGGGATAGATCCTCTCCTTGCTTAATGTGTGCCCCAGACATGCCTGGTGTTGGAATTAGGTGATCTTTAAGTCCCCTCCAACCCAAGCCATTCTATGATTCTATAATTCTGTGATTTTAGCAGCTTGCATTAGGACATCAAAACTGTGTCCAAAGCATCTGTGCTCTGGCATCAGGAGAGTCTTTGTGGTTTGTACCCCAAAGATGAATTTATGCCTGTTTCCATTTTCAGTAGTTCTGGTGCTCATATTCTGTAAGAGGTTTTATGTCTGTTATTTTTGCAGGCCTCAGGAAAATACCAATAGAGCAGCATGTAGTTTGGACAGTGAGCAGCTGTCCTGCATGTCCATGGCTGGATCCCTGATTGCTGCCAGGCTGCATTCATGAAACTGTGGTTTGCAACCTAAGTACATAGAGAGACACCTGGGAAACTGCTTCAAATAAATTATTTCTATTTCTTTATATATTTTAGGAAGTAGAGGAAAAATATTTTTCCTTTATTTCTCTCTTGTCCTTCCTTTAATTTGATCAATCCAATCAGTGGCCTTTCCTAAATCCATCTGGTCTATAATGCATTGCCAAAATTGAAGCCAAGTGAATTTGCAGACAGAGCTTAAGGCACTTCCAGAATGGCTGAAATTGAAGTATACTGCCAGAGATTGGACTAAAGAGAGTATTTTCAAGGACACTGTTCACCTGATTTGGTTCCTCGTAGACCTCAAAGTACTAGGAATTAAGAGAAAAGTCTGGATTGTGGTTTCTCTGTGGGCTGGCAGAATCCCAGTTGAAAAGAGTCAAGGCATCATGTGATATAACTTGCTTTTTATGAGACACTGCATTCAAGGCAGGATTCATATAACTTCCACATGATACTTTGTAGGGAATTTTTCCATGTGTGGTTTTTTAATGAGCTCTCAATTCCATGTCTTGTTTCCTTCTCCACATGCGAGCAGTGTACAAGCTCTGTATCATCCAGCTATAGACACAGAATTTCATGAGAAAATAAAAAACTTCCTCCAATTTCCTTTGTTCTATTTCACACTAAATTTGACTTTGCAAATATAAAAAATTTTGTAAAAAGAAAAAAGAAAAAGGTAGCTAGGGTACCTGAAGTGTTTTCTTTTTTAGTAGGCCACAGTGTATGCTCTTGAACAAAGGTGTGATACTGCCCCAGCTGGAATGAGAACAAGCCTGCATAGCCATGGGTTGGGCACATTGATGTCCCATTAGAGCTGCCCAGGACTAGAAACAGTGTGTGGTGATGCACATCTCCAGGGCCCAGAGCCTTGGGGCTGTGCTGAGGCAGCCTCCTGAGCAAGCACAGCCTGAGCTGTCTGTGGAGTAATAAATATTCAGACCTTCTCAGACTCAGAAGAACCCTCTTTGGTGCTAGCAAATGGAGGTGGGGAGCTCGATTCTTCTGCAAGGTGTATTTGAGGTAGAAGACTGCAAATAAAAAGACAGTAGCTGAAATGTTAATATGTTTCCAGTTTATTGCCTATTTTCCTTTTGAAACATGAGCTCAAGTACCTGAATAAGGGTAAGAGTCATGACATTAATAAGAAAGAGGAGATTAAAAATTTCAGCCATCAGCAGCCTTTCTGACTATATGTAAATTGGCTTAACAACTGTGGAGGTTTCCACTCTAACACCACCACCTACTTTTATCTTGTCAGGTGCTGCTAAGAATAATTTAGTATTTTGAATAGTTGTGTGTTTAGAGATGTGCTCAAGAATGCAGAGAAAGTCTTTGAATATTTAATATTCCATAAACAAATTAAAAAAGAAGTTAATTCCATTTTTGATAGCACTTCCAATCTAATATAACATTATCAGAGACAATTGAGAAAAAAATATATTCCTATAAATTATTTATAATTTTTCCTTCTTTAAAAATTTAGCAGATAAATCTGTGCATAGAAAATAAGTCTTGATATTCTCAGCTTCATGTGACTTTAAAAAACACAGGTTCTGCATCATCCTCAAGTTAAAAAACCAATA
>VYZP01046186.1:7395-18095 GCA_013400635.1 Hypocryptadius cinnamomeus | reverse complement strand
CAAAATAGAGTTTTTCACTGAAAACAAAGTAAATAGTGAAATCATTATGAGATAGAAAAATGTGAAGTTATGGCTACTTCAGCAGTTTTGTACAATATTCTTTATAATGCCAAAGTTCAGTAGCTTTAGACATACTTCTTATTTCCTTGCAATAATTAATGCTTTCTTTTATTGACATGTATGCATGCTCATGAAAGTTCTGCAGATTCGACACTTTTAACTGGTTTTGCTTTCTTGTAAGGTCATTCTTTGCAGTGACTTCTCCCTCATCCCGTAACTCAACAGAGAAATAGCTTGCAATGGAATTTGAGCAGTGCACTGATCATTCCCTTGAGTTATTATTAGGCATGAATTTCTTGATCTGCAGTAATCCTTAACCAAAGTCGTATTTTCTGTTGGTACAGGAAACTGGCCAAGTCTGAGATGCAAAAACACTGTGGTGACAGTATATATTGAAAAAGGAAGGAAATGAGTTCTGGCATAAGCAAAGCCATGCCAAAACTGTCCATACTGTTTCCTGCAAAATTTAGAATTCTGGAACTGAAATGCTACTTCGTACTGCTTCACCATACTGAACCTTCACTGTTGTTAAAGGCCAAGCACAGATCATCTGTTTTTTCTTCATTTCTGCTGTGTCATTGTGAAATGGTTGCTTGCTGATTTTTTTCCCTGTACCATTTGTAGGTTTGGAAGCCTACTGCAAAGAGTGATCCCTAGTACCATTCCTCCTGTGTGTAGTATTGGTGGCTTGTTGTAACTGTTCTTCTCGTGCCACTTTTGAGGAGTGATGTCTTACCCCAATCTAACCAAAGTTTTGTTCCACAAAGACCATTTCTGCTTTAGCACTATTTTCATTTCCAAATTCTCAGAAAGAGGGCAGTGCATCTGATTCCAAAACCAGAGGTCAGTCAAGTGACAAGAAGTTACGTTTCCAGTTCCAGTAGGGTAGCTCATAGAGGAAAAAATGTAATGCAAATAATGTTCAAACATAATTTCTTATGCTGTTTTAGGAAGAGAAGTGTGGATATGTTCTACTGATTGGGTATTGCTATCTCCAGGAATCTTTTCTTTTCCAGTTTCAGAAGTATAGTGCCACAGCGCGGCCTACCCTGTACTCTAACTTGTAGTTACTTTAATTTTAAAGTGCTTATTTTTGTCAGTTGCATTGGCCTACCCTTTGAACTCTGTAATTCTGTGTCTGTCATAATTCAGGATTCTCGATACTTTCCTGTTTTTCAAAGTCTATAAGTTTTGGAGTTTGTCAACTGCAGCATGTACAGTGATGACACTGCCCAATTCCAGAACTGTAAGATGCATCACCTGTCATTACCAGCAGTCATCAAAAAGATTGCCAATAATTAAAATGAGTTTTGAAGATTGGTTTCAAATCATATTGTCCTTCAGTAGCCATTTTGATTGTTTACTCTCTTCCCTGTCCCACAAAGCCTATCCTGTTATTTTTCCAAGTCTCTTTTTTTCATGCCTGCTAAATTCCAGTTACCAAATCTAAATTTTATTTCCTTACTTGTTCCAGAGCTCCTTATCTAAATTTACAGAATGACTGAAATCATTAGATTTGCAAATAGCAGCTGTATCTGTGTAAGAGTCTTCTTAGGAAGGTAGAATAAGCTTTTGTGGGCCCGGGAAGGGAGGAGTTCAGTGATCACAGCACTTCTAGCCAAAGTTCATTTATTTCATGAATTTCATCTTCAGTTACTGCAAGACTAAAAAGTTTGCAATACTCACTGTGGTAGCTTTCAGTCCATGAGAGATGACAAACAGCAATTTTAATACGTTTTGTGGTGAAAGGTGAGAGTTCTTCCACGCTGGAGTTGCTGTCACCCTTGTACAAAATGCAGTTTATGAGCTCCTCTATGTCTTGCTGGCCTCCAGAAATACATAGCTGCTTTGCTTATTTGAAAGTACTTCATTTTGCAAATTTAATTAAGTTTGAAAGTACTTAATAAATGCTTCCTTTTTTGCATCTCAAAGTGGAAAAAAAAAAACCAAAACAACTTTTCAGATACTCAGTTGGATCTCGAACAAAAATTCCAGACAAATTTGATAGGCATTGCTTTGTCCTGAAATAATAAGAGTGCTATCAATTAAATTACAAAGAGATTGAGAGTACTTGACATTTCTCTCACTTGTACTTCACGATGTATGTTGGCACTTTGACTAACAGAAGCCAGCCTTTTTATAAAGAACATCAAAAGTGCCATTTTGTATATCTGTGCATTTTTATTTTAAGCCTATTTTGGACTCAGGAATTCAATAGAAAACATTTTAAAGTGTTTTATTCGCTCTCTCTCTGTGTATTGATTGGTCTTTGCAGCATTCGTTTATTTTAATAAGCCCATCTGTCCCTGAAAAATGTACAGCTGTACACCAATGCATGCAGAGCAGACATGCCAGTAATGATTTTAGTTATCCCTGTCTTTTTCCCCCATCTCCTATTACTAATTCTAAGCAGGTACAGTATCAATACTGCTCTTTGGTGAGAAATAAGCACATGCATAGAAGTTCACAAACAGAATCATCTGAAAGTCATTAATACTAATGGTGAAACACAAGAATTCACCTTAGAATACATCTTCTGTTTACTTGGATAAATCCAGAATTACAAATTACAGAAAAATTAGTATTTCACCTGAAGATGTATAATGGTACAAAGGCTAGGAAAACTACTGCTCATTTTGAAAATATTGAAACCCTCTGGTTCCCCTGTAAAGTTTTGGAATTGTTTCCTGAAGAAACACTAGATCAGATCAGCCAATATCATTCCCAGAATAATCATATGTAATTTTATTAAATGCAACTGAAAATCAAAAACTTTATATGAAACATACAAAGACATTTTTCAGGATAATATTGTAATGCTGAAAATGTAATAGCTGTGCAAATAGTTTTGACACACTTCCCTGATATCAGCAGCTACTGTTACACAGCTTGGTACATCTGTCATTTTCCAGGTCATTTTATGAAACCAAGGGAGCATACTTCAAAGGCCACAGAGTATATGAAATAGGTTTTATTGCAAATAATTATTGAAAAGCTATTTACTAGCTGGGCTTCAGCTGTATATCTTTCTGTAACTTCCTTAAAACTTCCTGGGGGAAAAATTGCTATAGTAATATAACTTTATTAATTGGGTTCAGTTTATGTCTTCCATGTATGGTGGCAGGATGGATGTTCGTTTAAAACACAATACTGTCCTTGCATACTAGCTTGCTGTTTCGAGCTTAATCGATGGTGCTGGAGAATATCTGAATGAGCTAATTGTTAATTTTTTCTTCTCTTTTCCTCTTGCTTACTGTGCTTTTGCTTCTTTTTTTTCTAGATGTTATTGCTTATTCCTTCTAGTCTGATTTTGCAGTTATAGACTAAGAAGTGGCAAAAGTTCTCAAGATTAACATTCAGGAAAACAAATAAAATACAGCCTAAGGAGACCCAAAGGGTGCAAACTGCTTTCTTTACAAGAAAGAAAAGCAGGGAAATGTCTGGGGCAAAGATGGGGGAGGTTTAATAATCATATATGCAAACCTATATAATTAATATACTGAATTTTGTATTTCTAATTATCAATTAATACAGTATGTATATGTGCACTTGCACATATATGATAAATTAATATGTTGCTTTAAAACCAACTTGATTATCATTATGCTTTTAGAAGAAGAGTGTATATAGCATGTATTAGTAAAGTAATTCATTATTTATTCAGGTTCACTAAGTGAAACTACATGTCAACATATCTGTATTCCCTCCTTAATCTACTAAAATGATTGATCCATGTTCATTTGAGTAACCGTAGAATCTCTCTCCTGCTAGGTTATCCTGTTGTCTGTTTCTCTTTATCCAATATAGAGCAGTTCTTATTCTCCCTATATTTAGCGTCTGTTACTAATTTAATCTTTTAGACTAATAGTCAATTTATGTTAATCTTCTTTCTTTTTTCCTTGCACTTTTTTATTTTTCTTCCGATGCTTAAAATAGAAGTGGAGCAAAAAGGTAAATAACGTATACAGTCCAAACCCCAGCTCCTTGTTATGTGCCTTATGGATGTTAACCTCTTCCCTTCCCCTCCCCACAACACTCTTATATTATGATAATCAGCAGGATCTCATAAGTACACCTCATAAAGAAGTCGACTGTTTGCAATAAAGTGACTTGGCTGCTTAAAGTAGGTGGCGGGGTATAGTGTCTGAAGTACTTGGGCTGGAGGGAAGACTCCCTTGCTTTTTTCTCTCCCTTTCTCTTTGTCTTTCTTTCCCTCTCTCTCACCCTTGGGTAAATTCTTGTTAATCAAGTGTCATCTTGCCTGGCTTCCAGAACCCTCTCCATAGCATGCCATGGTTACAGGGTTTCCTGGTCTGTTTCATTCATTGCTTTGGTTGTGTTTTGTTTTCTCTGCTCCTAATTGCTTTTTCTATATACCTGATGATTTGTTTTGTTCCTTTATTTTTAATCGAGGCACCTCCTTTTTCAGCCTCACCACTTCTTAAAGTTCTAAACAACTCGATGTGATTTTTTTTGGACTGAAATGACCTAGCACACTGCCGCACACCAGTTAAAAGCTCTGGAGCGTTAATGTGTACTCACTAAAAGTCTGAAACGAAAATGCAAGAGTAGCTCTACATTTTCAGCTGTCTGTGTATGCCATTGAGCCTTGGTCTGTACTAGTGAAAACAGTTCCCATCCACTTTCCATACTGGTACAGCAAGAACATGGTAACTTTAAGAAAAGTGGATGATAAAGGGTGATAATTGCATTAATTATAACATAAGGTATAATCCAGTGCCAATTAAATTGATTTTTTTTTCTTCCTGACACAGTCATTATGATTTACCTACGTTTTTGTTTTTTCTTTTTGGTTTTTTTTTTTTTAATTTTTATTATGAGATGGTCTTAATTTGACGTAATTCTTGTCTTACTTCTCTCTGTGACTGTTAGTTTTTGTTTGCCCGGGGACGTTGAAAGCAATTGTGGACTCACCGTATTTATATGAAGCTGAGCAAAAAGCAGGTGCTTGGTGCAAAGATCCTCTCCAGGCTGCAGATAAAATATACTTCATGCCATGGACTCCATATCGCACGGATACTTTGATAGAATATGCTTCTTTAGAGGACTTCCAGAATGGACGCCAGCAGACGACGTACAAACTCCCAAACCGAGTGGATGGTACTGGATTTGTAGTGTATGATGGAGCTGTCTTTTTCAACAAGGAAAGAACTCGGAACATAGTAAAATTTGACTTGAGGACTAGAATTAAGAGTGGAGAGGCCATAATCAATTATGCTAATTACCATGACACCTCTCCATACCGATGGGGAGGAAAGACTGATATTGACTTGGCAGTTGATGAAAACGGCTTGTGGGTAATTTATGCTACGGAACAAAACAACGGGATGATAGTAATTAGCCAGCTGAACCCCTACACTCTGCGCTTCGAAGCCACCTGGGAAACGACCTACGACAAGCGGGCGGCATCCAATGCTTTCATGATATGTGGTGTCCTGTACGTGGTGCGGTCGGTGTATCAGGACAACGAGAGCGAGACCGGCAGGAACGCCATCGATTACATCTACAACACCAGGTTAAGCAGAGGCGAGCACGTGGACATTCCTTTTCCCAACCAGTACCAGTACATCGCCGCAGTGGATTACAACCCCAGAGACAACCAGCTGTATGTGTGGAATAACAACTTCATTCTGCGATACTCCTTGGAGTTTGGCCCACCTGATCCTGCCCAAGGTAAGAATTTATTTTTTTCCTCATTTTTGATCTCTTGGTGTTTCCATTCAGAGAAATAAGTTACTATATTTTTGGTCTTAGATTTAGCTCATGACAGAAAGGCGAGGAAGGGTTTTTTGTCTGCACTGTGCTAAGCTGAGCAGCATTACAGCAGTGCAAGACAAATTTGCAGAAGCTGTGAAGAGAAATAGAATTACTTTATTTGGTTTACAGGCTCATGATGTTCTTTTTTTGCTTTTTTCTTTTTTTTTTTCTTTTTTTCTTTCTTTTTTTCCTTTTTTGAATGCAAGTGCTTAGCTTTTCTGCAGTTGAGAATGAGTTGGGGAATTATTTACTTTATACCATCAGTCAGTTTGACTCCAATAGATAAACTGAGTTGGAGTTGCTTCATGCTGAGCCAAAAGCCTGTTCCCATCCGCTCAGTGTTACCTGCCTTCTGAATTGATTACAGCACACATGCAGACCTTTTAACTTCTTGGCGCCAGCAGTGGAGAGCAATGTGTGCTGGGAGGTCCCAGAGGAGACATATGGGGTTAATGTGCAATACCAAGCATAAGTATTTTTCTGCAGCCTTATTTTCACAGTTTCTAATGTCAGGTTCGACAAGATTGTCTGACATCTTTTTAGTGGATTTCTCAGTAAGCCCCTTACAATTGCATTCCAGCTTGCTATAAGTTAGTACTACTTCCTAAAATGAAAGATACTAACTGTCAAAAGGGAAAAGAAAAATGGAGGTCTTTAGGTGTCAGAAATCCCTAAAAATTACATGAACGGGCACAGCCACATATTAACATCTACAGAGGAGAGTAAATACCAGGAGAAATGCTCTGTGGCAGAAGATATATGCAGCAAAAGCTGCTTTAGCAATGAAGGTAATACTTCACTTCTCTCATCTAACTGCTATGCATGTTTAGCAGCCATTTTTTCTACTTCAAGAAAGTAGTAATAATGCCTTCTCCACATGAAAAGTTGCTGTCCTGCTTCAGTGAAGCTGATTCATGCACAGCAGTGCAAACTGAATTATGCACACAATTATAACCACACACATATAGCTTTTCCAGGTACAAAACTGCATATGAGGCAGCAGAACAGGGTGGTGTAGAACCAATATATTAGTGATCTCCAAAGCCATGGATGATCTGTCCAGTCTCCTGCAGACCTCCCTGGCAATACCTGGCCAGGCTCAGGCAGGTTACAGGTGTTTGGGGAACTGGCCAGCTTTGCTCTCTGTCCATTGAGCAAGTCCATTCCTCAGGGAGGCTTTGTGGCTGCCCTTAGCAGAGAAATAAACCACCTATGTAATTTTAAAAAACTAAAGCTTTCATTTTCATACATTCTCATGCATGCCACTTTTCATTCATTTCGACTGAGACAAAGATGCATTTGGAATTTTCCAAAGCTTTAAGAGTAAGAGGAGAAGATGGAGGTGCAGGCTCTAAGTAGCTCTTGCAGTTCAGGCAGCTGCTGTGAATGTGAAAAAAGCTAACCTTTAAGTCACTGAATAGAAGAAAAAGTGTAAAGGGAAAGCAGGGGCAGAAAAGGCTTTGTGGGATCCTTCGTTCGCTTTAGTAAACCTCCAAACATCTCCAGTAAGACATTTCTTAATGTTTTTATTATGAGAGAGTCTTCAAGATCTTAAGTTATAGTGTATGTGCTGGCCACATCCCATCTGCTCTCAAAACAGGATTGGGCATCTACCAAAACCCTTTTCTCTTCCTGGGTTCCTTGCTGGCATGCAAGGCAGGAGCAGAAATTGTTTATTCCAACAAGACCTAGGCGAGAATGGGTCCAGGGCACGCTGCAGGGTGCTTGCCTCTCCTCTGAGCTATTTGCCCATTCACCCATGAAGACAGAAAAGGAATATTTGAGTAAGTTATGAGTTTGGGTTTTAAATACATTAGGACATCAGTAAATATCTTTTGATTCTGGTATTTTTAAAATATAGAAACCAAATGAAGACACTTATTTTATTTGAGCATGTGATGCATATATTCTCACACAGTATATTTCCTTAGATAAAGCCAATACCCAATATTTTAATTTTGTGTGGGTATGTACATTGCAGATCTAAGAATATGTTTCAGGTCATTTCCTCTTTTGCCTAAGCCAATTGCCTGTAGTTAGAAACTACTAAATGAAAGGAAAAATTATCTAACATAATTGTCCTTGAGATGTACTGCTGTAAAATCAAGGAGAAATTCTTTATGTTATCTACTTCTATATTTATTTCTATTATATTTCCAGTTCCTCTTTGTTTCAATATAAATTCTGTATAAATTGTAGCTCAGTCCTTCGACTATTATATAAAGGATCTACATGTGTAATACACATTTGGATTTTTTATCTCATATGGAATTAGATCAGCTTTTAAGCATGCTTGATGAACGGCATTTACCTGCTTTTTTTGTTCTAATTTGGTTTGGGTTTTTTGTGGTCAGCTCAAATTTCTTAATCATCTACTCAACCACATAAGAGCTACCATAACATTCTGTAAGTCACCTAACAAAAGAACTTTCTTTTAGTGTCCTTTGCAACAGTACTTTAATATCAAGTATTTAATGGTGTCACAAGGTCAGTGTCTCAAAATTGGAAGTCATGGCCCTTTCTTTTCAAATGGTTAACTTGGGACCATTGTGGAAAACTCAGTAATCTGTGTTCCCTCCATTGCCAAGTGAGAAATAATGACAGATAAGACACACACTGATTTTTAGGTTTTTCCCTATATATCTGTCTTGACTATTAGTTTTTGTCTACACCACAATGTCCAGCTACCAAGTGCTTCAAAAACACCAGTCTTTCTTCCTACATGAAAGATGAATTTGTCAGACTTGAGTTGCACTTTCCCTTCAAATTTGCTCCCAGGGCCAAAACTTGGGCTCATCCATGTCCTGAAACTCCTGGCTTTTTTTTCTGTATTGTCTTCTTCATTTTTAAATCTCCCTGTTGAAACCTCTGAAATACCGCTGCAATTAGCCTAATGTTGACCTTGCTCTTGCTGCAAACCTACACCATTTTCTCTTCTTGTGACTTTCCCAGTATCCTTATTTTCTTAGTCTTCAGGAGAAACTCTTCAGATTTCTAAAACTGTAGCTGCTGGAGACAGACTACTGCTTTAGTACTCAGACAGTGGGGTCTGCTGCCCTTAGAACTCCTCCCTTAACCCTATTCTTTTTATGTTATTTTCTTCCTGCTTCTCTCAGAAATTATAGTACACAGATGTATCATAGAATGATGGAGGGATCATTAAGTCCAACCATAAAGCTCACCCTGCTGAGTCCCCCACTGAACCATGTCCCTGAGCTCCATGTCTGCACATCTGATGCTGAGCAAATGCCCCAACTGCATTTGCAAGGGGTCCTCCTGTTTCTGCAGTGCTTGTGTCTGCCAAGATGGTGCATTTGCAAGGTGTCTGCCAAGACAGTGCTACATGTAAAACATTCAGCCTGCAGCTGTGCGTCTCTGGTGTAGATGTAGAAATGGTTTTCAGAGCTACAGCTGTCAAGTGCTGCTCAGATGTTGCAGAAAGAGCATGTTTTCTAAGATTAGGTGTAAAAAGCATTTAAAAGTCAAAACCCTAATTTTAAGATGAAATCAAATATGTCAGGCCTTGCAAAAAGACACTGAAAAATTTGAGACAAACCAGAGCTTTTAAATCCTTGGTAAATTTAGTGGATATATCCAGTTACATTCTTTCTACAGGAGGTACCAAGGGTCCAAATGAATCCTTGGTGAAACAAGAATTTTTAAAGGAATTCCAAGTTAAAAGACCAGGAAGAATGAGGGGAATTTTCCCTCTAAAAAGTGAATATAAGCATTACATTGTAAGGTTTCCTTGGTAACAAAAAGAAGATAAATCTTTTTGTTCTGTGTCGGTGCATTAGGGAGAGATTTCATCTACACTCATCCCAATTTGTGCTAACTGTTCAAACTGTAGTTGTCTCCCCTTTTGTGCCATGATACCCATCATTAAATATTATTGGATCACTGCAGGAAGCGATGGATGTTGTGAGTATGGACAGAACAGAAACTCAGAGAATAGCATCACCAAGGGCTTGAAGTAATAGGAAACTAGTGCAACACCAAGAACCTACAAGAAAGTCATGCTGCAAATTAAGTAAATTGGGTCTGTACTAGTATATCAAATCTGATAGACTACAGATGAATGAAAAAGTGGTTGTACAAGTAAAGACAGTATAATGGGGACCAGATAGCATATTTCTTAACCACAGGTATTTTGCTAATTTTTTTTTTTTGTCACGTGTGTTATCATTTTCAAGGTATAAATTTATAAATGACTGTGTAAATATTTCACTTTCTATTGAATGGGGTTTGGCGGGGCCAATAGAGTAGTGACTAACATAATAGCTGGAGTCACCTATAGGTAATTAGGTGACTCTTAGTACCTTCCCTGCTATTCACTGAAGCACGAAAACAGGTGCAGAGCAGTAATAAGCAGAAGGCAGGAAAATTGTGATTTGCACAGGTTTCTGATCTCTGTTGTTTTACATAGCAGTTCCATGTATGACACCTTTTGAGAATAAAGGTGGGGATATAGATTTTCGTGTGTCCAAATAAATTGAAATACCTGACCTATAAAAATATACATTTAACTGAAAAATCCATGCAGCTGATTTCTCAAATGACCTGGATGCCAGAGGGGAGAATGAAACCATTTTCAGAAGTGGCACATCATTTGGGCATTGCAATTAACACTATTGTAAATCTAAGGTTAGAGTTGTATTTTGGGTGGGGATATTTTTGATTTGGCTTGGTTTCGGTTTTTTTTTTTTTTTTTAAACTTATTTTATGCCTGCCTAGAATAGAAACCTGTTAGCAAGGAATACTAGATAGCTTGTATGCCTTCTCTAAACCTGCTCTTCACTGATAGTTGGGGAAAGAAAGTTACTATTCCCCTGCTGTCCTACAGCAATTGTGTCAAGTTTTTT